>CAUYPK010008415.1:0-18410 GCA_963574355.1 Loris lydekkerianus | reverse complement strand
CCGGCCCCATATACCAGAGGTGGCAGGTTCAAACCTGGCCCCGGCCAAAAAACTGCAAAAAAAAAAAAAAAAAAGTTATCTTTCATTTTAGACTATTCACACTATCATATGCTTTTCCCCATGAATGGATGTAAATAAATGAGAATTGGCTTGATACCCAATCTCACCTTCCAACTGATGTATAAAATAGGAGAGATGTTTGGAGGAGGTAGAAGAGGCAGACTTTGGAACCAAGATACAGTGAAAGTATGTTTTCAGTATAGATCTTTCAGTAAAGATACTACACATTTCTTTTTTAATCACCAACTTAAAGGGAAGGAGAATTTTTTCTGGTGACATACTAAAAGCTTGTCACAAAACAAGGTGATGGTGATGAGGGCTCAGATGAATTTAGTGTCCTGAGGGAGCCACTCCTCTCTGCTCCGCAACTTTGCCCCACTCCAACCTATTCCTTCTCATGATAGCTCCTCTTTTCCTCTAGGGGTGAAGGGAGCATGCCAGATGTCTTAAAAAAAAATTTTTTTTTTTTTGCAGTTTTTGACCAGGGCCAGGTTTGAACCGGCCACCTCCGGTATATGAGGCCAGCACCCTACTCCTTGAGCCATAGGCCCCACCCAAAAAAATTTTTCTGGAATCTTTCCTCACAACATTTTTGCTTACTTACATCTCATTGGCCTTAACTTTGTTGTATGTCTAAAACCAGCTTCAAGAGAATCTGGGGAATTAAATGTTTATTCTTAAGAAAGGCTACATGACTAGCTAAAAATTAGAGATTCTAAAATACATAAAAATCAAAGGGCGGAGCCTGTGGCTCAAAGGATTAGGGAGCCAGCCCCATATGACAAAGGTGGTAGGTTCAAACCCAGCCCCAGAAAGGAATGCCCCCACTGTGGCAAGCCCCAGGCTACAGCACTGCCCTGGTGGTTCCCCAACACCTGCCCTGCACCTTTGTAAATGGTTTTTTATGTTCTCACATTACCCAATGTGAATGTGCTATCTGTTTCCTGCCAGGATCCTGACCCACACAGAGAGCTTGGGAGAGAAAAAGGGGAAAAGCACCCAAGTTTAAAGACCAAGGAGAGGGTGGCGCCTGTGGCTTAAAGGAGTAGGAGGCCAGCCCCATATGCCGGAGGTGGTGGGTTCAAACCCAGCCCTGGCCAGAAACTGCAAAAAAAAAAAGACCAAGGAGAGAGAGAGGAAACTGGGCAGACGTGGCAAAGAAGTTGAAGGCAAACTGGAGGTATGAACCCACTGGAGAAGTTTCAAGAAGTAGGCAGGGGGGCGGCACCCTTGGCTCAAGGAGTAGAGTGCTGGTCCCATACGCCGGAGTTGGTGGGCCCAGGCCAAAAACTGCAAAAAAAAAAAAAAAGAAGAAGAAGAAGTAGGCAGGGGTCAACAGCCTTATATACAGCGTTATAAAAACTGAGGAGGTCAAATAAGGATGAGTGCTCAAGGCCTGGAGCAGGGGTGCCTGTAATTCTAGCACCCTGGAAGGCCGAGGCAGGTGGATTGCTTGAGCTGAGCAAGAGTGAGACCTCATCTCTAAACATTAGCCGGGCATTGTGGTGGGTGCCTGTAGTCCCAGCTACTCAGAAGGCCAAGGCAAGAGAATTCCTTGAGCCCAAGAGTTGGAGGTTGCCGCGAGCTATGACACCAGGGTACTTGGAGGGGGAGGGGGTGAGAAAAAGTGAGACTCTCCTCTCAAAAAAAAAAAAAAAAAAAAAAGGGCTAGGGTGGTGGCTCAGACCTGTGATCCTAGCACTCTGGGAGGCCAAGATGGGTGGATAGCCTGAGCTAACAGGTTTGGGACCAGCCTGAGCAAGAGGGAGACCTCATCTCTAAAAATAGCCCGTGTTGTATCGGGCGCCTGTTGTCCCAGTGACTTGGGAGGCTGAGGCAAGAGAATCGTTTGAGCCCAAGAATTTGAGGTTACTATGAGCAATGATGTCACAGCACTCCACCGAGGGAGACAAAGTGAGACTCTGTCTCAAAAAAAAGAAAAAAAAAAGGATGAATGCTCCCAAAGTGAATTGGCATGGGCCCTCTGGAAGAGGACTGAGGAGATGGGCGAGAGGCTATTGGAGGATTTGCAGGTTGGGAAGGAGAGGAAAGATGCAGAGGAGAGGATCAGCACAGAGGAAAGGCAGGGGGTGGCCAGAGCAAGAGGGAAGAAGCATGGGTCATTTGCCAGGTGAAGTAAGGTGGGTAGTAACTCCAGGAATGAGTATGTGGGGGCACACACGGGAACAATAACCACACCAACTACATGCATATGTACATCCCCCTGACACCAACACGTAGACACCACCATGCTTCACCCTCATATTGCGTACACCAAACAGACATACCTGCACACAGGTGCCCCCATAACCCCTGCACCCTCCGAGACAGACACACCACATCACATACACAGCAGTCTCTGCCACACCTACAGGGCTCACTGGGAGCCCACTGAACGCCAGATCTTTGCTTTGCTTTGCTTTGCTGTAATGCCTATTTGCTGGCATCATTTTGCACCCTGAAGGGGACAGATGAGAAAAGCCCTGGTTCTGTTCATCATGGATGAAAAAGAAATTCTCGGTGTTTACAGTACAGTGGGTGCCTGGTGCAAAGTAAGTGCTCCATGAATATAAGGGCTACCCGGTCGGTACCTCCCACCCTGGGGTACTGAGTAAGGGATACATCGTGCTTTGTGTGCTGACCTCCTAAGCCATGTAAGCCAGGAAGCACTGGAAAACTAGCTTCTGCTGGCCATGACCCAGATCCCTGCCTATACAATGAAATATTCTAGAGTGAGGGTAGTGCCTGTAGCTCAAAGGAGTAGGGTGCTGGCCCTATATACTGGTGGTGGTGGATGCAAACCCGGCCCCGGGCAAGAGCCAGTTCTGGAACACAATGTATATGCATGGTACTTTTTTTTTTTTAGAGAGACAGAGATCCTCGGTAGAGTGCTGTGGCATCACACAGCTCACAGCAACCTCCAACTCCTGGGCGTAGGCGATTCTCTTGTCAGCCTCCCAAGTAGCTGGGACTATGGGCGCCCACCACAACACCCGGCTATTTTTTTGTTGCAGTTTGGCCAGGGCCGGGTTTGAACCTGCCACCCTTGGTATATGGGGCTGGCGCCCTACTCACTGAGCCAAGGCACCGCCCATGCATGGTACTATTTTTTATTTGTAAAGTTCTCAAGAATAATTAGAACTAAACACTAGGCTGGGCGTGGTGGCTCATACCTGTAATCCTAGCACCCTAGGAGGCCGAGAGGGGTGGATTGCCCTGAGCTCAGAGGTTCAAGACCAGCATGAGCCAGAGTTGAGACCCCTTCTCTACCAAAAAAAAGATGGGCGTTCTGGCAGGCGCCTGTAATCCCAGCTACTTGGGAGGCTGAGGCAAGAGAATTGCTTAAGCCTAGGAGGTAGAGGTTGCTGTGAAGCATGACGCCACGGTACTCTACTAAAGGCCACAAAGTGAGACTCTGTCTTAATAAAAAATAAATAAAGGGGTGGCACCTGTGGCTCAGTGAGTAGGGCACCGGCCCCACATACCGAAGGTAGCAGGTTCAAACCCGGCCCCAGCCAAAACCGCAACAAAATATAGCCCAGTGTTGTGGCAGGCACATTGTGGTCCCAGCTACTCAGGAGACTGAGGCAGGAGAATCACCTAAGCCCAGGAGTTGGAGGTTGCTATGAGCTGTGACACACAAAAAAAAAAAAAAATAAATAAATAAAATAAAACTTAAAAAAAATAAAGAAAGAAAAAATAAATAAAACAAAAAACTTCAAAGTAAGAAGATTGAAAGCCAATTGAAAGCAAAGCAAAACAAAATAGAACTAAACACTACCTAATTTAAGGACACATACCTATAATATAAAATGTTTTTTTTTTCTTTTTTGAAGCAGAGTCTGTCTCTCTCACCCTGGGTAGAGTGCTGGGCCATCATTCTAGGTTATAGAGACCTCAAACTCCTGGGCTCAAGTGACCCTCCTGCCTCGGTCTCTTGAGTAGCTGGGACTACAGTCACCCTCCATGATGCCCAGCTAGTTTTTCTATTTTTAGTAGAGACAGGGTTTTGCTCTTACTCAGGCTGTTCTTGAGCTCTTTGAGCTCAAGCAATCCTCCCACCCAGGCCTCCCAGAGCGCTAGGATTACAGGTATGAGCCATCACACAGCCATAAAACTTTTTTTTTTTTTGAGACAGAGTCTCACTATGACACCCTGGTAAAGTAATGTGGCATCATAGCTCACAGCAATCTCAAATTCTTGGGCTTAAGCAGTTCTCTTGCCTCAGCCTCCCAAGTAGTTGGGACTACAGGCATCTGCCACAACGCCCGGGTCATAAAACTTTTTGAAAAGTAAGCGAATGCTCTCACTCCCGTAATTTTAGCACTCTGGGACGCTGAGGCAAAAGGATCCTTTGAGCTCAGGAGTTTGAAACCTGCCTAAGTAAGAGCGAGAACCAATCTCTACTAAAAATAGAAAAATTAGCTGGGTGTTGTGGCCGGTGCCTGTAGTTCCAGCTACTCGGGAGACTGAAGCAGGAGCATTGCTTGAACCCAGTAGTGTGAGGTTCTGTGAGCTAGGCTGAGCTATGGCACTCTAGCTTGGGGCAACAGAGTGAGACTCTGTCCTCAAAAAAATAAATAAATTAAGAGAATGCTAACACCGAATTAAGAGCGATCAGTTATATTTGGGAGAGGCAAGAGATAGACTAAGAAAGAATCACATAGACAAATGAATGTCATTGTTGATGTTCTATTTCTTGAGCTAGTTGGTGGATTCACCATCTAATGTAATAAAATATAATAGTGATAGCTGGCCATGGTTTGACCAGTGATGAAAATATACCATGAACATAGGATTATGATAAATCTAATTCTGTACATTGGATGTTCTGTTATAATAAATAAAAATAAATAAAGACAGGTTCATACCCAGCCCCGGCCAAACTGCAACAAAACAAACAAACGAAATAAATAAATAAAGACAATCCTCTCAGCTTGACCCTAGTTCTGCTTATTTTTGCACTTCCTCCCACAGCAATGCTGAGGGGTCACTGCAACCTTGCTCTTGGCAATCG
The DNA here is from genome assembly GCA_963574355.1 of Loris lydekkerianus. Taxonomy (NCBI): domain Eukaryota; kingdom Metazoa; phylum Chordata; class Mammalia; order Primates; family Lorisidae; genus Loris; species Loris lydekkerianus. The sequence continues at coordinate 13,333 of CAUYPK010008415.1, read as the reverse complement.
GGGTTAGTAGCGCAAGGCTGGGCAGGAAATGAACTGGGGGATGAGGTCATATCTGCCTTAACACTGGTTTTGATAGGTCCTTTGTGGTGAGGGTTTCCAAGAACCAGCATAGCAGTTGAAGGGGCCGAGCAACATTTACAAGAAACGAGCCCCCGCCCCACGCCACCCCCACCTTGTCCCTTCTCCTCCCTCTATATCCTTTAACACTTCCTCCTTGGCCAGGCCCAAGAAAGCCAATAGTGAGTATTTCTACAGAACAGAGTCACTTACCTGACTCTCTGGAGTCTGGGAAAGAACCGCCCTGATCTCCAGATCCTGGGCCCTGAAGTGACTTTGAAATGACTGATCCACTCAAATGTATATTAAGCAGCAGTTAAACCAGAATGGTAATGAGGATAGATGGCCTGAGAGGTCCAGATTCTGATCTGTCCACTTCTTAGTACGTGACCTTTGACCTGACACCTAACTGCTCCACACCTAAATTTTCCCCATGTGTAAAATGGGAATAAATAGCAACATTCAGCCAGGGCAGTGGCACACTCCTGTAGTCCCTGCTACTTGGGAGTCCAGCCTGGGCAAGTCCTTTCTTGAAAACTTAATTAACTAATTAATTAATAGCATATACCTCGTGGAGAGATGTGAGGATAAATCAGTTAATATGTACAAGTATGCTGAACTGTGCTGCGCACATAGTAGGTACTAAATGAGTGGTAGCTATATCGCTAAAGAACTACTGTGTGCCTGGCACCGAGGTGTTACAAAAGATGCAGAGAAATCAGTGGGACCATGATCTAGGGCAGGGGTTAACAAAGGTTTTCTGTAAAGGGCCAGATAGTAAATATTTTGGCTTTGCCACCCATATGATCTGTCTCAACTACTCAACTCTGCCAGCACAGCATGATGACAGCCATAAGCAATACATAAATTAGTGAATGCTGACAATTGAGTTTTACATAATTTTCATGTATCACAAAATATTATTCTTCATTCAATCTGTTTTCAACTATTTAAAAATGTAAAACCCTGGGCCCAGCCTGTAGCTCAATAGGCAAGGGCACCAGCCACATACGCCTAGGGTGGCAGGTTCGAACCCGGTCCAGGTCTGCTAAGCAACAATGACAACTGCAACCAAAAAAAAAAAAAATTGGCCGGGCCTTGTGGCAGGCACCTATAGTCCCAACTACTTGGAAGGCTGAGGCAAGAGAATCGCTTAAGCCCAAGAGTTTGAGGTTGCTGTGAGCTATGATGCCATGGCACTCTACCCAGGGTGACAGCTTGAGACTCAGTCCCAAAAAAGAAAAAAGGAAAGTAAAACCCAATCTTAGCTTGCAAGATATACAAAAATAGGTAGTGAGCCAGATTCAGTCAGCAGGGCATAGTTTGATGTAGTGGGAGAAAAAACACTTATCCCCTCTGGATTTCTCTGCCTATCTGCATATGCAGTGTCTCATTTTACAGATTAATAAACTGAGGCTCATCCTTCAAAATTGTTGAAATGTGGGGTTTTTTGTTTGTTTTGTTTTTTGCGGTTTTTGGCAAGGGCCACCTCTGGAATGTGGGGCCTGTCCTACTCCTTGAGCCACAGGCGCCACCCTGAAATGTGGTTCTTGTTTGAAGTCTTCCCAGATCATCTCAGTCGAGGGCAATAATAACTCCACCTGTGGCCTCCTACATGAAATACATAACCAAAAGTTATGAACACTAATACAAACACTGTAATCTTCACTGTCTAGCTTATAAAATAAAGCGTTGCCAAAACAGTTGAAGGTCTCTATACAAATACCTCTCCCCAAATCACAACTTCCCTCCCTTCTCCCCAGAGGTAACAACCACTGCCCTAACTCTGGGAAATTACCATCATCCTATTCTTCTTTGTACTTTTACAACATATATATGCATCCGTAAGGAGATAGTGTTTGTTTCCATGTACAAGTACATCCATTATTTAATCCAATCTCCTAATTATCCATTCCAGGAGTATCTCTATTTAGAGATTAGCCTCAAAGTGTATAATAACTTGTTTAAGACTTCTGGAGAAATGACAGTGATAGACGCTAAGCCCACGGCAGATTTCCAAATCAACACCCCTAACCATTGGTCTCTATTTATTTTATTTTTATTTATTTATTTTTTTTGCAGTTTTTGGCCGGGACCGGGTTTGAACTCGCCACCTCCAGTATATGGGGCAGGCACCCTACTCCTTGAGCCACAGGCGCTGCCCCGCCATTGGTCTCTATATTCCATAACTGTGATCCCACACCACCTTGAGTTATCTAACTCCCTTTCCACACTAGATTTTAAATTTCCCCTGAGAAAAACAAAATATGACCTTTCACCCTTCCTATACAATTAATATCTTGCAACCAAAAGGAGCCACAGTCTGTATTTCTTCCAAGAGACACCTTCTTCCATCACCCCTAGCAGTCTAATAGATTGGGGGAAATGCCAGAAACTTACTTCAAGAAAGAGAAGGGTGGGGCTTGACCAGATTTCCTAAGAAGTTTGGAGCAACTTTCAATTGTTCAAGTTTCAACTTTACTGGAAAGTATGAGGCATGCAACCCTCAGGCTCCAAAGGTTGGTAGCACGTGTTGGCAACGGGAAGGGAGAGTGTAGGGAGGGCATAGAAATGGGGAACTTCAGGAAATCAGCCCCCTAGAGCCAAGACATCCTTCCTTCCTCTCCAAAGCCACATGGGGGCTATGCTGGGGTTTGGGATCTATTCCAAGCCTAAGGGTTAAGATAAACCCCAGAACCCAATGAGGAGTAAGGGGTATTATGGCCTAGACTCTCAAGCAACCTGGTAAGAATGCATCTGGGCCAGGGCCCAAAGGGTGTATAAATGCACAGGGGGGACCTTTTGACAATTCATAGGGAGAAATCAAGAGACCAGGAGGGAGGGAAGAATATTATAACTGCTGTTGATATTTATAAAGAAACATGAAACCAACATTTACTAACACTTAATACATGAACTGGCAGTGACACAAATTCCAGTGTGCTTTCAGAATATCGGGATGTATTCAGGCCACATATACTAAGTAGATTCATGGGTTCTACCATCCAGTTTAAACTAAACTCACAAAGTGGACAAGGGGCCTATTAAACAGATTCCTGCAAAGAAACCACAGACTAAAAACACTAATTATCCAAGAACAGAGCTAACATTTCACCTACTGCTAGTATAAGCCGTTTGTCAAGCACATCAGACGGGAAAACTCTGTCAAGTCAAAACACACATTTCCTAGCCAGGGCAGCATTATAAAGAGCCTGTCTCCACAAAAAATAAAAATAAAAAAATTTAGCTGGGCCTGGTAGCACACGCCTGTAGTCCTAGCTACTCAGGAAGTTAAGGCAGGAGGATCATTTGAGCCTGGGAGTTGGAGGTTGTAGTGAGCTGCGATTATACAATTGCACTTCAGCCTGGGTGGCAGAAGCCCTGTCTTTTAAAAGAATAAACAACATACATTTCCACTCATCCACTTTTGTTAATGACTAAGCCTCATACTAAAGCTGAAGGCAACTTGAATCAGGAACTGAGAGTAATGTAAGTACATGGCTTTTCAGTAAACTGTAACATGCACCAAAGGGACATGCTCAAAATGTTTTACTAGTGAAAGAAACTGAAAAAATCTTCAATTGTTTGGTAATAGGAATATATTTGTTCTAAGTCAGCTATGTCTAATAAAACCTTCTATAATAATAGAAATGATCAGCTCAGCAGCTGTGGGTCAAGCAGCTAAGGCGCCAGCCACATACACCTGAGCTGGCGGGTTCAAATCCAGCCTGGGCCTGCCAAACAACAATGATGCTGCAACCAAAAAATAGCCTGGCATTGTGGTGGCCGCCTGTAGTCCCAGCTACTCAGGCGGCTGAGGCAAGAGAATCGCCTAAGCCCTGGAGTTGGAGGTCGCTGGGCTGCTGTGAGCTGTGACGTCATAGCACTCTACCCAGGGTGATAAAGTGAGACTGTCTCTACAAAAAAAAAAAAGAAAGAAAAAGTTTGAGGGCAGCACCCGTGCCTCAGTGGTTAGGGCACCAGCCCCATGTACAGAGGGTGGGGGGTTCAAATCTGGCCCAAGCCAAACTGCAACAAAGAAATATCTGGGCGTTGTGGTGTCACGAGCCAAACTGCAACAAAAAAATATCTGGGCGTTGTGGTGGCACCTGTAGTCCCAGCTACTCGGGAGGCTGAGGCAAGAGACTGGCTTAAGCCCAGGAGTTGGAGGTTGTTGTGAGCTGTGTGACACTGCAGCACTCTACCAAGGGCAACAAAGTAACTATCTCTATAAAAAAAAAGAAAAAGAAAAAGTTTGAAAGAGGAAAAACTTATTTCATTACACCCTTCCTGCCAAATCCTTTTTTTTTTTGGCAGTTTTTGGCCAGGGCTGGGCTTGAACCTGCCACACCTCCAGGACATGGAGCCAGTGCCCTACTCCTTTGAGCCACAGGCGCCGCCCTTTTTTTTTTTTTTTTTTTTTTTTTGAGTCTCAAGCTGTTATCCTGGGTAGAGTGCTGTAGCGTCATAGCTCACAACAACCTCCTACTCTTGGACTTACCTCAGTATTCCTATTTTTAGTAGACAGAGTCTCACTTTTTCTCAGGCTGGTCTCGAACCTGTGAGTTCAAGCAATCCACCTGCCTTGGCCTCCCAGAGTGCTAAGATTACAGGCACAAGCCACCACGCCTGGCCCTTCATGCCAAATCTTGTCCATACAATATTGGTCCTATCTACTCCTTGGCCACAGTCAGTCCCTAAGTTACAAATATCCAACTTATATACAACTCACTTACAAAGACTATTACAGATAATATGCACCTATTCCAACTTACAAAATCAACTTAATAACAAACCTACAGGGCGGTGCCTGTGGCTCAAAGGGGTAGGGCGCCGGTCCCATATGCCGGAGGTGGCGGGTTCAAACCCAGCCCTGGCCAAAACCCACAAATAAAGAAAAAAAAAAAAGAACAAACCTACAGAACCTATCCTTGTCCGTATCCCAAAGACTGTATGTTTTCGAAAGGTGATTATCCTGGAACTCCCATTACAGAAAACTAGATTTCCCCTTCTCCCACTGCCACAAGACGTGGCACTTTCCAAGTGTTCAATAAATGCACATTAGCATGCCTCCACACAAAACAATTAGAAGCCACAAATTAAGACAAAAGGTTTTTATTCAAAAAACACCAAGTATAAAAAAAAAATAAGATCTCTTTTATTCCCCTGTACAGTATTTCACTCAGATAAAACCAGCAGGCTACATGCTGCTCAAAACACAGCCCCAGAGAGGATCCAGAAGGCACCCACCCAGAACTTTTTCTTATCTATGCTATATACAGTCAGCAAAGCCCCTCCCCCACCACTCTTGGAGCCCAGACCCACTCAGATAAGCAGGTGAGGGGCCCCATGAAAGTTGGGGAGCTGCAGCGCTGTCCCGCCTGAGTCCCGTCACCCCATGAACAGAGCAAGCGTTGCAGCCCTCCCCAAAAGGTCCCCAAGTCAGAGGAGGAAAGAAAACTAGGGCAGCAGCTGTGGAAGCTTGGAGCAGGAAGGGAACCAAATAAATAAATAAATAAATACATAACATCGACCTCCAGGTTAGAATGCGCATTTTTCAAAACGAAAAACAAAAAACATGTAAAATAACTTAAAAGGCAAAATTTTAAAAAAATTAGATCAACTACAATCCTTTTGTATACTACCATGCCACTGTACACACATTTACAGCTTTTTTGTTGATTTGCATTGTTTGTGCATTTTGTGTGTGTGAGGTCTTGGCTTTGAAACAGTTAAGTAAAAACCAAAAAGGAAGACCAGTTCACTGGGAGTTTTACTAAAGGAGGCAGAAAAAGGGCAGGTGGCTCAGCATTTGGCCCTGTAGCCTCTTCCATGGCACCTTTCATATGAAGGAGGGGGTCAGGGGGGACAGGGATGAAAAATAGGGAACCAAACCCAGGCAGATTTTTGGAAAAGCAGCAGGTAAAAGAGGCAAGTTCAAGTATTTCTCCCAGCACAGCCGGAGTCCCCACAGAAGGCACTCAGAAGAGTCGGAAGAGGTGACAGGGACTTAAAATGGTGCTAGTCCTATCCCATCCCAACTTGTTTCCCCCCCCCCTTACCCGACCCGTCACGGCATTCAGCAGAACTTGTGATGAAGGGAACAGTTTTGTGGCAGGGTTCTGACCCACCCCCACCCCCCACCCCCAGGATTTTTGGGAGTCCAGCAATGCTGGACACCTATGAGGAGAGAGCATCTACAGGAGAGGTTGAGGCCTAGGGCACCTGGAGTGTCTCTCTTCCTCCCTGCTGGGAGGCAGCCTCCAGGGGCCTGGGGTCTGGAATGAGTTATAAATGTTGTTCCTGTATCAAGCACTGTCCTGCTTGGTGAGAAGTGTCACTGGTACTTGGGAAGCTGGAGACAGAAGCTTCCCCTCCCTTAAGCATCTGACAAGGAGGGGAGGACCTGACAGAAAGGCTATTTGCTGGGCCCAGGCAATAGGCTGTGGAGATGAATCTCAGCAGTTTCCTGGGGCAGAAGGACATCTTGCATCCACGGATGATTCTGGATTTCTTCGAAGGTTGGCCTATCTGATGGTCTCAGGGCCAAACACCATCTAATGAGATGCTGACACTCTGTAGAAAGCAAGACAAAAGTTATGAATGACTCAACTTGCTTTTGAATCACAAAAGTCCTCCCCCATGTCCTTCCCAGGGACCAGGGAATCTGGGGTCCCAAAGAGGCCATGCATTTCCAGAACATTGTGCTCTTCGATGAGAAGGTATTAACCAGTATCTATGTCCTTCAGTTTACTTTCAGCTAAAACAGCTCCCCTCTTAAACTTGTGGTTTTCAAACTTTAATAGTGGGGGCCTTTCCCACGACACCCACTCAACCTGAAATAGGAAGGATAATGACAAGGAATTAAGACGAAAACACCACTGAACATGGTGAGGTGATTCAACTCATCTACTGACTCACAAACATGACCAGCACCCACAATGAGGTCACTGGAACCACAATATTTAGGGAGATATTGCCTTGAGGGAGCTACTAAAAGAGTCAACTTTTTACTTAATGGCTAAGCAGCCAAGAGTTGAGGAATCAGATCTCTGTTGGTATTTAAGAGAAAATAACTTCAGAAAAACCAGATTGTCTTTTCTTCTTAATTTTCTCATACATTCTCTTCCTCTGACCTCAAGGAAAGCTCAAATGCAAATCACGTGATTTGTGGGTCCAGCTCAACTTTAAGCCATGGCATCTACTAGAGAGAAACTCTCCAGAATTCTAGAAGCACCAACTATCTTGTGATCGTCCCTGCTTCTCCTTAACCAGGAGCTTCCCCAAAGTTACCTGAAGAAACCCTCTGCCTGAAGAACACTTGGCCCCTGATGATCTCTTCGTCGTGCTCAAAAGGGATGTCTCCACACACCATATCATACAGCAGGATCCCTAGGGACCAGACAGCTGCCGACCTGCCATGGTAGCGATGGTAGCGGATCCACTCTGGAGGACTATACACTCGGGTCCCTGAAAGCCAAGGGAATAAAAGAGAAAACATCCTTTTAGCAAAAATAAGTACAAAACAACTCTTTATATTTTAAAAGGCACCACCTCCCTTCTCTCAGGAGCTGGGTGAACTCCACTTTCCCTATGGGCTAAAGGAGAATGCAGAGGTGGTTTATGGCATCTCTCCAACCCAAAGCATTACCCACCTCTCAACCAGCCCAACCCATAAACTGCAATTCTTTACAAACTGCTCCAAGAAACAAACAAGGCTGGCTACAGACAGAAAGCCTGAGGCCATATGTGGTAGGACCACCCGCAAAGGGATGAAGGGATGAAATGTCTGCACAACCCAGTGATCCTTCAACTGCATTCAATACTGCCCAGGAGGCTAGGTGAGATTCTCATGGCAAACAGGACCCAAGCAAAGCTACTTGCACAACATTCTAAGTCAGGGTGCCCTTTGAGAGGCCTCCCTCCCCACCCTCTGACTACAGGGGCAGACATCCACACCCTTTCCTCCCTAGACTGGAAAGGTAGAGCTGCAGGGCTGGTTTCAGACCACGTGATTCCTGTTTACAAACTTTGGATAGTAAAAAAAAGGAGGGGCCATCCCGCTGGTGCTCACCAGGGGGCAGCAAAGACTTGAAGGAAAAAACAAGGGAGGACCCAGCCAGCCATTAACTGTTAAATACAAAAAATGCAGCCCAACCCAGCGTCCTCCAAGGGCAAATAAACACAAACCACAAGCCCGAGTCACAAGTTTTGAAAGGCTGTCGTTTGTTAGGTTAAGCCGCTCAGATGATGACCCACCCTCCTTTGCTTTCATCTTAGGCTCTGCATTCCCTCTTTTCTGAACGAACCCGCTCCAAGCCCCTCCCTAGGATAGGTTTTCATCCTCTCTGCAGAGACACCCAACTAATTTTCAAAGCAGCAACAGATCTTATTTCACAACATTTATTCCTGACTCCCTCACCCCATAACAATTTAAAAAAAACAAGGAAAGAAAAAAAAGTGAAACTACCATTCCAATTCCTTAACCTTCCCTAGATCAAAGAGGAGTAATAAACTGCAGCTCTAAAAACTATCTAGCAGAAAACTCCCTAATAAAACAAAACAAAATTTACAAAATCAGCATCAATTTTCACTCCCCCAATCCTTTTACTGGCGGGGAAACTGGGTCAGACTTCAGAAATCTGGGCTACCGCCGGTTGCCCACAACCTCTTATTCACCGGGAAGGCTTGAAACCCACTGAATTCCACTTGAAGAATAAAATCATGCCAGAAACATTACAGGTTCAGCTGGCTTGAAATCGCCGGCTTTACTACGCCGGGAAGCTCTCCTTAGTCCCACCCCAGCTAGCACTGAGCCAGGCGGCCCAATGACCTTTACAAAGGGCCGGACGGAGCGGGAGGGCGGCCGAGGCCTCCCGGCCGGGCTGAGTCACCTGGGGGGGCAGCTCCCTCCCAGGCCTGGCTCACCATCGAAGTCCGTGTAGACAGTGTCCTTGAGCAGCGCCCCCGACCCGAAATCGATGAGCTTGAGCTCGCCGCGATTGAGGTCGATAAGGATGTTCTCGTCCTTGATGTCGCGGTGGAGCACCCCACAGTTGTGGCAGTGCCGCACCGCCTCCAACACCTGCCAGAAGAAGCTTCGGGCCAGCTCCTCTTGTAGGGCCCCCCTTTCCGTGATAAAGTCGAAGAGGTCTTGAACCGGCTCGGGCCTCTCCAGGATCAGGACGAAACTGTCGGGCCTCTCAAACCAGTCCAAGAGCCTAATGACGCCGGAGAAGCCCGAGCTCACCTTCTTCAGCAGGACCACTTCCATAGGCACTCGGGTGCCATTGGGCTGTAGGGGCCAGAAAGCCGCGTTAGAGCAGGAGTTAGGGGAGCCGCTCACCCCACCCACTCATTCTGAGGGTCGCCCTCCCCAGGGCACTCACCAGCTCTCCCCAGTCGGAAATCCGGTCCTTCTCCACGTGCTTGATGGCCACCTGGAAGACCCATAGTCTTGATTAGGTCCCCTCGCCCAAGCAAAAGCGTGCCCATGCGCCCCCCGCCTGGCGCGCCCTCCCCACGGCGGGGCGCCCACTCACCGGCAAGTTGTCGGAGACACGGATGCCTGAGTACACCGAGCCGAAGCCGCCGCTGCCCAGTAGCGGGCCCACCTGGTACTGGGACTCCAGGGGCTCCTTCTCCTTGCCTAGGAAAGGGGGAGGCATGGGAGATTCAGTGCCGGCCCACGAGCCCCAGCTTCCTACCCTGGGGATGCCGCCGCCACCCACCATCCCCGGGCTGGTGGAGGGGAGACTCTCACCCGGCGCCAGCTTGGTGGCGTGCAGGTCGTTGCAGGGCGCGGCGCGCAGGTGGGCAAGCGAGTTGATTTTGGACAAGAGCATCCCAACCTCCAGGGTGTCGGCGCAGGGACCGTGCCCGGAGCTGCAGCAGTAGCAGGGGTTGGGGTTGTGCCGGTGGCTGTGTCTATGGCTGGGGCTGTGGCTGCGGGTGGCGTTGCGGCTGGGGCTGCGGCTGGCGCGGAAGGCCGAGGGCGAGTCGGAGGACAACTGGGGGCGCTGCCGGGACTGGCTGCGGGAGGGCGCGCCCGCCAGGTCAGGTAGCGCTGGGGGCGGCAGGGTGAGCGGCTCGTGAAGATCGTGCGGCAGCACCGTGGGACAGAGAGCTGGTGGCTGTTGCTGTTGCTGTTGCTGCCGCTGCTGCTGCTTCTGCTTCTGCTTCTGCGGGTCCCGCCGCCGCCGCCGCCGACTCCTCTCAGGCCTCCTCCGCCACCGCGGCCGCTGCAGCAGACGCCAGGCTCGCCCCGCCGCCAGGAGTAAAGGGGCGGAGCGCGCCGGCAGAGGGGGGAGCGCCGGCGGGCGGGGACGGGGCGGGGCCTCTCCAGGAGGCCTAGGCGGGGAGCGGGGCTGCCCGGGCGGCGGAGGGAGGAGAGGGGGTGGGGAAGCGGCGGGACGGGGCGACTCCCCTCGGCCCCCACCCCGCGCTCTCCACAGTCGCGCTCCAGCCCCGCCCCCATCGGCGCGCCTCCAGCCAACCAGAAGGCGACTGATCTGCATAACACGGCGCGCCCCGCCCCCGCTCCGCCCCACTCTGGCGGTCAGAATGGTCTCTACGCCGCCACGACGTGGCGGGAAGGAAAAGGCGCCAAAATGGAGGGGGAGGGGCGCGGGGCGTGAGGGGAGGCGGGAGCTAAGTGTAGGGCCGCGAGGGAGGAAGGATGGGGAGGGGCGTATCGATTCAAACCCAAACAATAACAAAGCCATCAAAGGCCGCCGGAGGCCGACTCTGTGCTCTGTGTTTCTCCGGGGTTTTTGGGTCTAGGGCTGGAGCTGGAGCATAACAAGTTGCGCGGAGACGACGGGCGTTGGTGTGTCAGGCGGAGAGGCCGGCGCGCCGGGTGTGAGGGACTGTGTGGGGACGCCGACGAGGGTGGTCTCGCTGTGTGACTCAGACCCGAGACCTCCACGTCTGCCTGGGCGGGTTGACGACACACTGTAGGCTGGGGTTGGATCCTGGGGGCTGTGTGCTGGGGCGCAGGACGTGAGTCACGGCGGCTTCACGCAGGCAGTGGAGGAGTCCCGGGCCTGTAAGGAAACCGGGGGGCGGCGGGGGCTCCGCTTCTGCTCCGGGAGAGGGACACAGACCTGGGTGGTTACAGCCAGTTAAAAGGTCAGCCCCGCAATTCTCACTTAGAAATGCAGAAAGGCACCGTGAAGCCTGATTCCTAAGAAGTGAGGTGACTCAGAGTGCCCGAGAAAGAGGAAATCACGGAACAAATGTTAGAATTATGATGCCAGATGCTGCCTCAGCCCCTCTGTGCGGGCGGGAGGGGGAGGCGAAGTCCTCGTCTAAAACCAGGGCGGGAGGGTGCGCTTGATTTGATCGGAGTTTTCACGTTGTAGCCATCAGCCTGTTATTACCAGCCGGGCGATACCAGCAATTACCAGCCGACCCCAGTCTTGTCTCAAAGGAAATTCCCCCACCGTGGAAATAACACGGAAAACTGGCCGGTTCCACTTTCGTCCTTTGTCCTTTTAAACTTCATGTAGAGTTGACAACGACGTGTGAAATGAGTAAATTAAAATTCTATGTAAATCCATAAATTGAAATGTCACTGGCCTGAGTAATTGAAAGCTAACTACATCCCGTTTTAATTTTTTCAAGTTCCTGCCATCTCAAGGAAAGATCAGGGTCTTTATAGCCGCAGTCCTTAATGAATTTAAATGTTTCCTCTGAAAGTTTTCAACAGTGCTTGTGTTATAAAAATACTCTACAACTTTTTATAAATTTATCTTATAAAACATTACATATTTTCCTTTTGTTTGTGTGCTATGGCCTAACTCATTCATATTTGATGACTAGGAGGAAACCCAAGGGAACAACAATTATTCCCTTTTTGCAGATAGGAAAATGAAACATAAGCAGGATGACACGGGGTCATACAACAGCTAATAGAACAGCTAAGGGAGGAGATGAAATGACCCAAATTCAACTGAGTATCAAAGCTTTCCACTTGCCGTGGTCTAAAACTGACCTTGGCACTGAACAGGATATCAGTCAATGTATGTGACTCCCACCCCCATCCTGTTGTCCTCCCTTTCTTTTATGAAACCCTCAGATTTAGCCAAACAGGATTATTCTGCCTTGTTCCCACTCACCTGGCACTTTCCAGACTTTCTGCCTTTGCAAAGCCAGTCAGCCTGGCCTGGGAGTGCCCTCTCCTCCTTTCTACTTTTATTCAAAGCCTTTCTCCCCTTCCAGTTACTGAACAACCTCCAAGTATTCCTTAACTGTCCACTCTTCTAACAATTGTGGGGTTTTTTAAAAAATCTTTTGTGGGTGGTGTCTGTGGCTCAAGGAGTAGGGTGTCAGCCCCGTATACTGGGGGCGGTGGATTCAAGCCTGGCCCTGGCCAAAACTGCAAAAAAAAAAAAAGTTTTTGGGGGCAGCACCTGTGGGTCAATAGGCAGGCTGCTGGCCCCATATACCAAGGGTGGTGGGTTCAAACCTGGCCCCTGCCAAGCTGCAACAAAAAATAGCCGGGCATTGTGGCCAGCACCTGTAGTCCCAGCTACTCAGGAGGCTGAGGCAAGAGAATCACCTAAGCCCAGGAGTTGGAGGTTGCTGTGAGCTGTGACACCACAGCACTCTACTGAGGGCAATAAAGTGAGACTCCGTCTCAAAAAAAAAAACCAATCTTTTTGTTCATTAACATTTCAATTATTTATATTTTGGCTTCTTATTCCTTGAATGCTTACTTTATCCAACATTAGGTGAGGGAAAAAACCATAATGAGCCCCAACAAAAGGGTCATATTTAAAGTCAGTTTAAACCAAATTTAAGTGAATTAAGCAGGCTTAGGCAAACTAAAGTAAAGGTTAGGAGCAAAAACTTTAAACTGAGTTAGCCTGGTTTCCAATCTGGGATTTGGCACTTACTGGTTATGTGACATTGGTCAAGTTATTAAAGCTTACTAAACTTTAGACCAAATGAAGATAAACCTGGCTCCCACCTCATAGGGCTGTTAAAAGGAGCAAACCAAATTTTGATTATAAAGTGTGCAACCTAGCTGAGAATAAACTTCTAATAAATATTAGCTATGATTATGGCAATAATGCTGATGGTGGTTATGACGATTTTTGAAGATTCTAAGGTGAAAGGCTGGATAAATAATTGGATTTTAAATAAGGAGAGAATGTGATTCATAATAGCTAGATAAATCAAGTTCAGCTTTACTTTTTCACTTTCTCTATTTGCAGAGCTAAATATTTAATTAGTTAGAGCTAAACTGATTTTTTTTTTTTTTTTTTTTTGA
>CAUYPK010008414.1:0-27490 GCA_963574355.1 Loris lydekkerianus | reverse complement strand
GCCAAAATAATTTTAAACATTCTGACTCCTCTTGAAATATGATGGAATGGCTTGGCACCTGTAGCTCAAGCAGCTAACAAACCAGTCACATACACCAGAGCTGGCAGGTTCGAATCCAGCCCAGCCTGCCAAACAACAATGACAACTACAACCAAAAAATAGCCAGGCATTGTGGCGGGCACCTGTAGTCCCAGCTACTTGGGAGGCTGAGGCAAGAGAATTGCTTAAGCCCAAGAGTTGGAGGTTGCTGTGAGCTGTGACGCCACAGTACCCTACCCAGAGCTACAGCTTGAGGCTCTGTCTCAAAAAAAAAAAAAAAAAAGAAACAAAGAAAGATAAAGAAAGAAAGTAAAAGAAATATGATGGAATGAATCAAGGTATCATGACAAAATTCCAGGTATAATAGGAAGAACAGCTAATTGATGCCTATGCCTAGTCTTAATGTCCTAAAGAAGGGGAGAAGAGTTACTTGAAAATACAACTAATGTTGTATCCATCACATCCTGTAAGGATGGACTTGGACCCCACTTAGGTATAATCATATGGTGATTTTATTACACCTGCGCAGGGGACCACTGCGCAAAGAGGCAGGCGGCCCTGAAGTGGAAGGCAGGCTGATTTTTATATCTTTTTTTTTGTGTGGTGTGGCAAGCAAGTAAGTACTGTGGTTAGCTCGGGGTGGGGTTACAGCTTGAGAAACACAGTTTGAGTCCATTGTTTTGTTCACCGGGAACTAGGGGTTTTTCAGGAACTTGGGAACTTTCTGTGCTTTCTCATTATGAAGCCGTTTCTCAGAATCTATTGGGGGGGGCTGGGGTTTTAGGAGCTAATAGGTTTTTACACCAATGGGCCGGGTACAATGGCTCATGCCTATAATCCTACCACTCTGGGAGGCCAAGGCTGGTGAATTACTTGAACTGGGGAGTTCAAGACCAGCTTGAGCAAGAGAGAGATCCCATCTCTTCTAAAAATAGAATAATTATCCACACATTGTGGTGGGCACCTGTAGTCCTTGCTACTCAGGAAGCTGAGGCAAGAGGATTGTTTGAGCCCAAGAGTCCAAGGTTGCTGTGAGCTATGATGCCATAGTACTCTACCCAAGGTGACAGAGTGAGAGTCTGTCTCAATAAAAAAAGGAAGAAATTAAGCAGAAAAACAAACAAAAACCCATTGTTGGTGACAAATATACAGAGAATTCACTTCTTCACTCTTCAAAGACTGAAACCAATTTTCAGAACCATGAAGAACTAGAAATTCACCTATTTTCAAAGATTTGTTTATAGACCATGCAGCAGCGTTGTTGTCTTTCCTACATTCAAAATTTTCAGACTCCCTGGCCCCACAACCACCTCTTAATGCACCATGAAACCCTCTAGGAGTGATGAAGGTACCACCTCTGCCACCACCTCATCCTCTGGCACTATGGAAACCAAGACCTCTTCTACCTCTGTACCCAATATGTCCATGGTTTGGACAAAGTAGGATTCCAAATGTTTCAGCACTTAATCTTCTTTCTTTTCTTTCTTTCTTTTTTCTTTTTTCTTTTTTTTTTTTTTGAGACAAAGTCTTACCTTGTCGCCCTTGGTAAAGTGCCATCGCATCACAGCTCACAGCAACCTCCAGCTCTTCGACTTAGGCAATTCTCTTGCCTCAGCCTCTCGAATAGCTGGGACCATAGGTGCCTGCCACAACGCCTGGCTATTTTGTTGTTGTTGTTGTTGCAGTTTGGCTGGGTCCGGGTTTGAACCTGCCACCCTCGGTTTGTGGGGCTGGTGCCCTATTCACTGAGCTACAGGCATCGCCTTAATCTTTTTTATTCAGCTCAGGTTGGTCTTTGCTCTCTATTATCATCACAACAAATATTATCAAAGAAGGATTTCATTTTGTCATAATAGCAATTAGCTCCAAGTGGATCTTCTTCATTGGCATTTCCTTCACTATTTTAAATGTCAACTCCTGAGTCTACTTTAACCTCATCATTTATAGGCTTCTCTTATTTCTCAATTTTATCTTTGTTTAAGTTTATTATGAAAGCCTCTGTCCATCTCTTCCTTGTTAAATTATGCATTTGCACTTTCAAAGTCAGTCTTTCTCAAATTTCATTAGACAATCTTACTGAATACCAAATCTTCCCATCACCTCAATGACTTCAGCTTGCCTGTGCTCTTGATTCTCCACTACTTTTTGGCAAAGGCCTCACTGATGCACAGCTCCTTCTCCCAGTAGATGCTAAAGCAAGTGTAAATGGGCTGAGGTAATCTGTACTGGTTGTTCCATGGTTGGGCTTTTTCTCAAAGGGTTTTACTGAGGGCTTAATTGACCTTGAGATAACTATTTTTAGAGATCTTGTATCCTGTATAAAGGCAGAACTAACTGCACTACTTTGGGATAAGTTACCACTGTTTTATGTTTCTGTTCCAAAGGATATTAAGGCACTTCCAGCAACATTAACAGCACAAAACTGCTACCAATTAATGGACTGGAACTGAATCTACTGTACGTTGGCATCCTACCAAAAAGGCTCATAAAAACCTATAGGTTGGAGTGAAGAAGCAGATGAACCTAGTGAAGACTGAATCATAGCTGGGTCTTGAGGCAAAGAATGTTGTGCTTTTGGTGGCTCACAGAAAATAAAATATTTGGGCCAGGCACCATGCCTCATACCTGTAATCCTAGCACTCTGGGAGGCCGAGGCAGGTGGATTACATGAGCTCAGGAGTTTGAGGCCAGCCTGGGCAAGAACAAGACCCTGTCTCTGGCTCAGCACCTGTAGCTCAGTGGCTAGGATGCCAGCCACATACACCAGTGCTGATGGGTTCAAACCTAGCCCAGGCCTGCCAAACAACAATAACTACAACCAAAAAAAAAAAAAAAAAAAAAGAAGCCCAGCATTGTGGTGGGTGCCTGTAGTCCCAGCTACTTGGGAGGCTGAGGCAAGAGAATTGCTTAAGCCCAAGAGTTTGAGGTTGCTGTGAGCTGTGACTGTGATGCCACGGCACGCTACTCAGGGCGACAAAGTGAGACGCTGTCCAAAAACAAACAAACAAACAAAAACCTGTGTCTCTAATAAAAATAGAAAAAAAAATAGCCTTGCATTGTGGAGGGCACCTGTAGTCTCAGATACTTGGGAGGCTGAGGCAGGAGGATCACTTAAGCCCAGGAGTTTGAGGTCGCTGTGAGCTGTGATGCCATGACATTTTAGTCTGGGCAACAGAGTAAGACCCTGTCTCCAAAAAGAAAAAAGAAAAAGAAAAAGAAAGAAAGAAAAAGAAAATAATGTGTTCAAAGACTTTATCTGAAGATGGTATTGGATAATCTGTTGGTCTGTGTTCTGTACTAAAGGACTGAAATTTGGCGAGAGCTTTTGTGGAGTTCTCTGTCTGAATGATGTAGAGGATGCCCTTGTAGCAGATCTCTGCCTTGGAGATGATACTGATCTTTCTGCCAATGTAAAGAATGTCACAGATCATGGTGTTGCCCTTGTCCTTTTAACATTTTCAAAATAATGAGTTGGCTGGGCACGTTGGCTCACGCCTGTAATCCTAACACTTGGGAGGTTGAGGCAGGTGGATTGCCTGAGCTGATGAGTTGGTAACCAGCCTGAGCCAGAGTGAAACCTCATCTCTAAAAATAGCTGGGCATTGTGGTGGACACTTGTAGTCCCAGCTACTTGGGAGGCTGAGGCAAAAGAATCACGTGAGTCCAAGAGTTGGAGGTTGCTATGAGCTGTGACACCATGGCACTCTACCAAGGGCAGCAAAGTGAGACTCTGTCTCAAAAAAAAAAAAAATGGGGCGGCGCTAGTAGCTCAGTGGGTAGGGCACCAGCCACATGTACCAAGGCAGGCGGTTTGAACCTGGCCCAGGGCAGCTAAACAACAATGGCAGCTGCAGAAAAAAAAAAAAAAATGGGGGGAGTCCTTAGCTTAGTGGTTAGAGTGCCGGCCCCATGTAGCAGTGATGTCAGGTTCAAATCTGCCTTGAACCTGCTAAATAAATAAATAAATAAGTGGTTAAAAAGCAAAATTAAAAAAAAAAAACCAATATTTAAAAAAATAAGTTGGTTCTGTCATTATAAAAATTTCAGCAATTTTATTTTTTTTTTGATACAGATTCTCACTCTGTTGTCCAGGCTATGGTGCCATGGTGTCAGCCTAGCTTATAGCAGCCTCAAACTCCTGGGTTCAGGCAATCCTCCTGCCTCAGCCTCCTGAGTAGCTGGGACTACAGGTGCTCACCACAATGCCAGGCTAATTTTTTGTGTACTTTAATTATTATTATTTTTTTGAGACAGAGTCTCAAGCTGTTGCCCTGGGTAGAGTGCTGTGACATCATAGCTCACAGCAACCTCAAACTCTTGGGCTCAAGCGATTCTCTTGCCTCAGCCTCCCAAGTATCTGGGACTACAGGTGCCCACCACAATGCCCCACTACCTTTTTGTTGCAGTTATCATTGTTGATTTGGCTGGCCTGGATCAGGTTCGAACCCACCAGCCTTGGTGTATATACTCACCGAGCTATGGGCGATGCCTTTTCTGTGTATTTTTAGTAGAGACAGGGTCTTACTCTTGCTCAGGCTCAGCTGTAACTCTTGAGCTTGCGGGATCCTCCCGCCTCAGCCTCCCAGAGTGTTAGGATTATAGGCCTAAGCTACTGCATCTGGCCAATTTCTACAATTTTAAAAACAGAATCATTATGAACTCATGGACTTAAACATATTTGATACATCAGGGTCATCTTGTACATTTCCTGTCCCAGGTCTGGAATCAGCCACTTCTCCACAATGCCTTGGTTTCTTTTATTGGGAATGGTATTTCGATCTGGATCCTAGCAATGCTCACAGCTACTGGGGTTGGTCATTGTTTCTAAACATTTTAAGGAAAAAAATGCCTTATGAGTTCATACTGATACTTTCAATTCAAATTCAGGTCTGCAGGGTTTTCCTCAACTATCTTACATCTGATTATCCTTTCTTACACACTTGAGAATCTTGGTTCCCAAGGATGTAAAGGATACTAGAAATAAAATATCACATCATTACTATTATTATTATTATTATTTGGGGGGTTTGTTTTTGGGGGTTTTTTGGAGACAGATCTTTTTTTTTTTTTTTTTTTTTTTTGCAGTTTTTGGCCAGGGCTGGGTTTGAACCCGCCACCTCTCACTGCAAACTCAAACTCCTGGGCTGAAGTGATCCTCCCAAGTAGCTGGGACTCTAGGCATGTACCACAATGTCTGGCTAACTTTTTATATTTTTTGTATAAATGGGGTCTCCCTTTTGCTCAGGCTGGTCTTGAACTCCTAAGCTCAAGCAATCCTCCTGCCTTGGCCTCCGAGAGTGCTATGATTACTGATGTGAGCCACCACAACCAGCCAAATATCCCATAATTACTCATTTGTTTTATTCCCCGTAACATATGCAACAGTCTCAGAATAGCAATATGGTTACAAAAATAATTTAAGAGGTTTTTTGTATATCCTCTCTCAACTTTCCCCCATATTTAGCTGTTATATACTATACTCTCTCATAGTTATATACTATCTCTCTCTTCATTGACTCTTACTTAGTTCTACAAGTTTTGTGTTTGTTTATTTATTTAATTTATTTAATGCTCATCAACAGTCATTATGTCATTGTCTTTCTACTTATTTTGGTTTTCTGGAGTTTGTTCCCTAACAAATTGTTTACGAAAGGGTCAGAAGAGCTAAAATTCTTGAGTGATTGGATGTTGATAATAGTTTATAGCCTCTATCCTTGAAGGTTGGTATATTAACTTGTTAGGGGTACCATAAAAATTATTATAGACCGGATTACAGAGAACAGAAATGTATTTTCTCACAGTTCTGGAAGCTAGAAGTCCAAGATCAAGGTGTTCGGCATTACTGGTTTCTCTGAGAATTCTCCCCTGGGCTTGTAGATGGCTGCCTTCTTGCTGTATCATCACAAGGTCTTTTCTCTGTTTTCTCTGGGTTTTTGTGTGTGAAAACTCCCTTCCTTCCTTTCTTTCTTTCTTTTTTTTTTTTTTTGAGACAGAGTCTTGCTTCATCACCCTAGGTAGAGTGCAGTGGCATCATCATAGCTCACAGCAACCTCAAACTCAGGTTCAAGTGATCCTCCTGCTTCAACCTCCTAAGTAGCTGGGACTACAGGCACCCACCACAACACCTAGTTAGTTTTTCTAGTTTTTTAGCGGAGATAGGATCTCTCTTTTGCTCAGTCTGGTCTGGGACTCCTGAGCTCTCAGCCTCTCAGAGTGCTAGGATTACAAATGTGAGTCACTGCGTTCCCAGCACCACGCCGCAGTTGTTGTCTAATGCCAGCGCCGCCTCTAGCTCGCGGAGCTCCAGCCGAAGGAGAAGGGGTAAGTAAGGAGGTCTTTATACCATAGCTCATACGCAGCAGACTGCCAGCAAATCCACCGGTGGTAAAGCACCCAGGAAGCAACTGGCTACAAAAGCCGCTCGCAAGAGTGCGCCCTCTACTGGAAGGGTGAAGAAACCGCATTGCTACAGGCCTGGTACTGTAGCGCTACGTGAAATAAGACGTTACCAGAAGTCCACCGAACGTCTGATCCAGCGTCTGGTGTGAGAAATTGTTCAGGACTTTAACACAGATCTGCGCTTCCAGAGTGCAGCTATTGGTGCTTTGCAGGAGGCAAGTGAGGCCTATCTGGTTGGCCTTTTTGAAGACACCAACCTGTGTGCTATCCATGCCAAACGTGTAACAATTATGCCAAAAGACATCCAGCTGGCACGCCGCATACATGGAGAACGTGCTTAAGAGTCCACTATGATGGGAAAACATTTCGTTATCAAAAAAAAAAAAAAAAATTCTCTTCTTCCTGTTTTTGGTAGTTCTGAACGTTAGATTTTTTTCCCCCATGGGGTCAAAAGATACTTAAGTATATGATTGTGATTGGAAAAATAGGGAACAGAAATCAGGTATTGGCAGTTTTTCCATTTTCATTTGTGTGTGAATTTTTAATATAAAATGCAGAGATGTGCAGCATTAATGCAAGTCAAAATGTTTCAGTGAATAAGTTTCAGCAGTTCAACTTTATAACAATTATAAATAAACCTGTTCAATTTTTCTGGACAATGCCAGCATTTGGATTTTTTAAAAATAAGTAAATTTCTTATTGACAGCAACTAAATGGTGTTAGTAGCATTTTTATCATACAGTAGACTCCATCCATTCACTATACTTTTCTAACTGAGTTGTCCTACATGCAAGTACATGTTTTTAATGTTGTCTGTCTTCTGTGCTGTTCCTGTAAGTTTGCTATTAAAATACATTAAACTGTACCTGCTTTTGGTCTTTATTATCACCTCACTCATATAATTCATACTCATTTTAATATCATGTTCTTGCTACCTTACATGTGGGACATAAGACAATTGAGAGAGTAGGAGTGGGGGATAAAACAAAAGACAATTGAGATGGAGAAAGTCTAAGGTTGGTATGGAAAGGTAACAAGGGTACTGGCTTCACTTCCTTCCAATTATTTAGAACTTGACAGTCAGTCTCTTCACCAAAACCATATGACCTTAACTCTTTGGATATGTTGTGTTCTAAACCAATAATTTTTTTGAGACACTTTCAAGCTGTCGCCCTGGGTAGAGTGCTGTGGTGTCACAGCTCACAGCAACCTCAAACTCCTGGTCTTAAGTGTTTCTCTTGCCTCAGCCTCCCAAGTAGCTGGGACTACCCGCCACGGTCTCTGGCTATGTTTTGGTTGTAGTTGTCATTGTTTGGCAGGCCCGGGCTGGATTCGAACCTGCCAGCTTTGGTGTTCGTGGCTGGCACCCAGCCTAAACCAGTAATTTTTAAACCCAGTCAACACAATTGCTTAGAGAAATACTTGGTAGAATCTGTATTAGTAGATTCAACTTTAAATGTTTAATGGTAACCAATGAAAACTTAAGCGCAAGAGTAACTGCGGTTGAGATCTGGTTATTTTAAGGTGCTGTGTATTTGTTAACCCTGAGCTTATTTAAGCATTTATGGTTAATTCTTATCCCTCTATCCCTTGGCATTGGAATGATTAATGTGAAATGAGACTAGTGAACATTTTAAGACCTGTAACATAGCCGGGCATGGTGGCTCATGCCTGTAATCCTAGCACTCTGGGAGGCCAAGGCAGGTGGATAGCTTGAGTTTATGGGTTCAAGACCAGCCTGAGCAAAAAGCGAGACCCGTCTCTACTAAAAATAGGAAAACAAAAAAACAGGCCAGAGGATCTCTTGAGCCCAAAAGTTTGGGGTTGATGTGAGCTGTGATGTAAGAACACAGTGCCTAGGGCAACAGCTTGAGACTTTGTCTCAAAAAAAAAAAAAAAGACCTGTAACATCCCTAATATATTGAAACTTTGCACTTTGCCCTGGACTTGTAAATGTGTTAATGAGTAGGCTAAGAGTCTGATTCTGATTATTTAACAAGGCATCCTGGGTTTTAGTGTGATCTTTTGCATATATGCCTGTGCTGGCAAGCATTGGTAATTTGTGTAATGTTTTATCAATACCAGTTCTAAAAGCTAGTAGAGCAGTTGCTGAATGTTCCCTTTGTTCAGTCTAGTTTCCGCAGTGCCAAGGGACAAATGGTAGGTCTGTTGAAAAACTTTTAATGTTTTAAATTTCAAATTAATATAATGGTTCATATGATTAGGTTACATTGTTTGCTTCTGTTAGGTAAAGTCCAGGTGGTTCGGCCCTTCACTGAGGAGGTGGGCCATATACCTACATTGTGCCCTTTGGGTGAGAACTTAGCAAAACCACTTTCCCTCCCCCTTGAAAAACACTTTAAGGGGGAAAGAAGTTACATTGTCTTTTAGAATGTGATTGTGGCCCAATTAATATACCAGTAGAAGCAGAAGATACCATTGTTTAAGTTCTTGGAATCAGTCCTATATTTTGCTGTAAAAGTTTAATGAACTAAAAGTATTTTCTTGGCCCATCAAACTGGTACAATTAAGGCTTGGCTCCCATAGCACAGAGGTTACGGCGCTAGCCACATACACCCAGGCTGGCAAGTTCAAACCCGGCCCAGGCCAGCTAAACAATGACAACTGCAACAACAAAAAGCAGCCAGGTGTTGTGGTGGATGCGTATAGTCCCAGCTACTTGGGAGGCTTGAGGCAAGAGAATCACTTAAGCCCAAGAGTTTGAGGCTGCTGTGAGCTGTGACACCAGGGCATTCTACTAAGGGCAATATAGTAAAACTTTGTCTTAAAAAAAAATTAGAAAAAAGGTAGTAGGGGCGGCACCTGTGGCTCAAGGAGTAGGGTGCTGGCCCCATATACCTGAGGTGGTGGGTTCAAACTCAGCCCTGGCCAAAAACTGCAAAAAAAAAAAAAATGTAGTACAAAGTAGATGAGCTTAATGTTCAACATAATGTACACAGATGTTTGTCCCATACCATGGTACATTAGTATTTGACATACATTCTTACATGTTCCTGTGAAATAGATAACTTGGTACTACTTACAGATGCAACAGAATTTGGTAGGACAGGGCTGCACCTCTGGCTCAGTAAGTAGGGTGATGGTCCCATATACCGAGGGTGGCGGGTTCAAACCCAGCCCCAGCCAAACTGCAACAAAAAAAAAGCCAGGCATTGTGGTTGGCACCTATAGTCCCAGCTACTCAGGAAGCTGAGGCAAGAGAATCACGGAAGCCCAGGAATTTGAGGTTGCTGCGAGCTGTGACACCAGGGCATTCTACTGGGGGCAATAAAGTGAGACACTGTCTCTTAAAAAAAAAGAATTTGGAAGGACAATTCTAGCTGACTGGGGTCTGACCAATATGTGTAGTAGTTTTGAGGTCAGGTCTAGTCTTTGACTCCAGTATGGGGGTGCTCTGCTAGCCCATTGATCTGCAGGGTTAGTTCTCAGTGACTATTATCCTCTTCCCCATTATATTTGGGAATGGCGGTATGACTATCCTACTCATAGTGAGTTGGAGTTGGGCCCAAAATGTGAAGGGGCTATAGCTGAAATCACTTTTTTTTTTTTTTTGAGCTGGATCTTGCTATATTGCCCAGTCAGAACTCAAACTCCTAGGTTTAATTGATCCATCTCAGTTTGGGATTACAAGTGTTCCTGGCTCTGAAATCACTCAAATTTCAGCTTTTGAATAGTAGAAGTAACTTAAATAGCCAATTAGTAACTCAAGATTCTACACAAGTTTGCCAAAATCTAAAACTACATAGATTAAAAAACCCTAGAAAACTATATTGTAAGATTAAAATTGTAGGCAAATGTCCTAAGAAAATCCAGGGTATACCGTAACAGAATTTCTAGGAAGGAATTTGAAAATATCCTCTTGAGCAAAGATCTTTGGCTTATTACAAGTGGGTAAAAATGCTTGAACAGTGCTCTGCCTCTTGCTTTTCTTGACAATCTAGAATCTTTAACAAGGAATAAACCCAAATTTGCGATTAACATTAAGTGCCTGCTGAATGCTGAGGATGCAAAGGTAAGCCCTAACTTGAAAAATTTAATTCTTAACAATACTATGAAATGGGTACTACCATTTGGTAGGTACTACCATATACCCTATTTTACAAGTAAAGAAACTTCGACTAGAATACACAGCAAGTGGAGAAGTTGAACTTCGTGTCCCCAGGTAGGCCAATTCCAGGACCTTGCTCTTCAGTATCTTTTAAAAACAATTGTGCCACAGATTGTAGAAAAATTCTGGGAATTAATAGAAACAAATGGGAGGAGACAAATTAGGAATGAGGGGACAGATTTTAAAAATCAAGCTTGTGTGCAATCAAAACCGTGCTGCTCACAACCTGCTCAGTTGTGAGCTGCACTCTTAATTCCTACCTCTTTCCTCACTTCTACCATTAATTCCTTTAGGCTCTTCATTCAAAAATGCATTGGCAACCCTATTTACCACATTCTCATGCAAGCTGCTGTTTTCTCTGACCTGCATCCATCCACTTTGAACTCCCATCTGTCCTCCACACAGTGCCCAGAGAAATGCTTCTAAAACATGTTTATTTCAGGTTATTTCCCTACTTACAAATATTTAATGACTTCCATTGCCTACTGAATAAAATCTAAATTTCTCACTGGCTCATGAGAACCTAATGTGCTCTGGCCTTACCAGACTTTTCTCCCTCTGCCCACACACTTTCACATTCCATAGCTTTATTTCCTTACTACTTATCAAAATCTGAAATCACCTTGTTAATTGATTTACTTTTTTTATTTGACACTGTAAGAATAGGAAGGGGTTCACCGTATTTCCATTGCAGTCACAGTGCTGGTAAGTCTGAATAAAACCTGTTGAATTAATGCTAACATGAATGAATATTCTTGCTTGCCTTTAAGTCTTATCATTAAGGCTCTTTGTTATGTTGAGGATTAAACAAAAATAGTTGGAAAAACACCTGGCCTGAAACATAATACCAAGTGCTGAACAACCTAAAGTTCTTTTTTTTTTTTTTTGAGACACAGCCTCAAGCTGTCACCCTGGGTAGAGAGCCATGACATCACAGCTCATAACAACTTCCAACTGCTGGGCTCAGGCGATTCCCCTGCCTCCGCCTCCCAAGTAGCTGGAACTTACAGGTGCCGGCCACAATGCCTGGCTATTTTTTGGTTGCAGCCATCGTTGTTGGAGGGCCTGGGCTGGATTTGAACCCACCAGCTCAGATGTGGCTGGTGCCTTAGCCACTTGAGCCACAGGTGCTGAGCCTAAAGTTCTTTTTTTTTTTAACTACCTAAAATTCTGATGAAGTAAACCAACATATCGTTCCTTGCAAAGTTACAAGTAAAACTTGATCTCAAACTTCCAATCTTTATCTAAGTAAGAACCCTGCTGAATAACTATCAGTCTTAAGCATTGGCCTCAAAGTGACCTACAGGTGGAATTAGAAACAATGTAAGCAGTGAGACCCTAGATAAGAGGCTTTTCAGTCATTATGAATTCTTTTTTGACTATAATTAAACATTGGTTGCAAAGTCCTAGTTAGGAAATAAATACAGTATAATGTCACAGCTGAAGAGTTCAGGCTCTGGAGTCAAACTGCCACCCTATTAGCTGAGTAAACTAGGGCAAATCACCCAATCCCCCTATACCTCATTTATTCGTTCCCTGTGGAGTACCTTCTATGTACCTTGCATTGTTGTGGGAATACAGATGTGAACACAAAAAATTCCTAACCTTGTGGAACTACATTCTAGTGAGGGAAACCCTAAAAGTTGTTCCTCAACCTATAATTATAAACCCATCTTAAATTGAAAATATTGTGAGTCAACAATACATTAACACACCTACCAAATATAGTTTAGCCTGCTGAGCAGGGTGGCTCATGCCTATAATCCTAGCATTTTTTGAAGCAAGGTGGGTGGATTACTTGAGCTCAGGAGTTCAGCCTGAACAACAGTGAGACCCCAGTCTCTCTCTCTCTCTTTTTTTTTTTTTTGTAGAGACAGAGTCTTATTTTATCGCCCTCAGTAGAGTGCTGTGGCGGCACAGCAAAAAGCAACCTCCAGCTCTTGGGGTTGGCAATTCTCTTGCCCGCACAGCACCTGGCTATTTTTTTGTTGCAGTTTGGCCAGGGCCGGGTTTGAACCCACCACCCTCAGTATATGGGGCCAGCGCCCTAACCCACTGAATCACAGGTGCCACTCTGAGCCCCCGGTCTCTTATAAAAATTAAAAAAAAGAAAACTGGGTGTTGTGGCAGCGCCCATAGTCCCAGCTACTGGTGAGGCTGAGGCAGGGGGATCACTTGAACCCAGGAGTTAGAGGTTGCTGTGAGCTGGGGCTGAAGTCACAGTTACTCTAGCCTAGGGCAATAGAGTTGAGACTGTCTCAATAAAAAACATTAGCCCACAGTTGAGCAAAATCCTGTTATAAACACAAGGTCTTGCTCTGTCCGCGGTGTAATAGCATATTCATGGCTCACCATAGCCGTGAACAACTAGGCTCAAGCAATCCTTCCGCTTCAGCCTCCCAAGAAACTGGACTTACAGGCGCCTGGTTACAAAACCAATTTTTAAAAAAGTGTTGAGTATCTCATAATTTATTGAATACTGGACGTGAAAAACAGTATGGGTACTCAAAAGTATGATTTCTACTCAATGTGTGTCACTTTTACACCATTGTAAAGTTGAAAAATTGTAATTATAAATTGGGGGCTGTCTACATAGTTTATTAGTGGTAAATGCTTAAAGAGAAAAAAGAACAAAGAGGAGAAAGAAGTGTTTTGTTGTGGGGGGTTGGGTATTGGAAGTTAGGGTAGCAAAGGAGGCATTATAAAGGTCTTTCAAGTCCTAAAGAAAATCAGAGAGCAAGCTACACGGATGTGAGAGAAGAGTACTCAGGACCCATTGGGATGCCATTGGGAAAGCCAGCCTGGCGTGTTCCAGAAACATCGGGAAGGGGAGCATGACTGCAGTGGAGCAAGTGAGCAGAGAAGTGGGAAAATCAGAGATGTAGGGGAACCAGTGCACTTGGGGCGTTAGAGCTCCAACAAGGACACCTAGCTAAGTGAGATGGAAGACTGAAGAGTTTGAAGATAAAATGGTTGTCTGTCTTTTTCTTTCTTTCTTTCTTTCCTCCCTCCCTTCCTTCCTTCCTTTTTTTTATGAGACAGAGTTTCACTCTGTTACCCTAGGTAGAGTGATGTGGCATCAGCCTAGCTCACAGCAGCCTCAAACTCCTGGGCTCAAGTGATCCTCTTGCCTCAGCCTCCCAAGTAGCTGGTACTTCAGGTTCACACTAAAACTCTGGGGTAGTTTTTCTAGTTTTTGTTGAGATGGGGTATCTTGCTAAGTCTGGTCTCAAACTCCTGAGCTCAAGCAATCTTCCTGTCTTAGCCTCCCAGAGTGCTAGGATTACAGGCATGCGCCACCATGCCTGGCCAAAATGGTTGACTTTTTTCCTTTTTTTTTTTTTTTTAGCAATTTCTGGCCAGGGCTGGGTTTGAGCCCGCCACCTCCAGCATATGGGACTGGCGCCCTACTCCTTGAGCCAGAGGCTCTGCCCCATTGACTTTTGATTTAACAAAATAAATCCAACTGCTGGGCAGTGCCTGTGGCTCAGTGGGTAGGGCACTGGCCCCATATACTGAGGGTGGTAGGTTCAAACCTGGCCCCAGCCAAACTACAACAAAAAAATAGCTGGACATTGTGGCGGGTGCCTGTAGTCCCAGCTACTCGGGAGGCTGAGGCAAGAGAATCACCTAAGCCCAGGAGTTGGAGGTTGCTGTGAGCTGTGACGCCTCAACACTCTTCCGAGGGCAATAAAGTGAGACTCTTGTCTCTAAAAAATAAATAAATAAATCCACCCGCTGTTTGAAGAATAGACATAGGGCAATAAGGATACATCAGGAAGAAAAACAAATTAAGCTATTGCAGACACCCAAATGTGACATGATGTAGCAATTTAGACTTGGGTGGTAGCAGTGGAAGTAGTGCAAAGTGGCATCATGGATGTTTTTCAAAAATAGGATGGCTTGGGCGGCGCCTGTGGCTCAAAGGAGTAGGCCGGCTGCCCCATATGCTGGAGGTGGCGGGTTCAAACGAAGCCCCGGCCGTAAACTGCAAAAAAAAAAAAAAAAGAGAGAGAGAGAAGAAAGAAAGAAAGTAGAATGGCTAGGATTTGCTAATGGATGTGAGAATGAGAACAATGGGTTAATGAGGGCAGAGTTTTGACCTGAGGATCTGCAAGAATAAAGTTGCCTCAGCCTCCCAAGTAGCTGGGACCACAGGCCCCCGCCACAATGCCCAGCTATTTTTTGGTTGTAGTTGTCGTTTGGCAGGCCCAGGGTGGGTTTGAACCAGCCAGCTCCGGTGTATGTGGCTGGCGCCCTAACCACTGAGCTACAGGCGCCAAGCCAGAAGTTGCTACTTCTTGAGAAAGAGAAGTCTGAAGGGAGCATGTTTGAGATGCTAAATTAGGCTCTGTAGTGGAGATCTCAAGTAAACTTTGAGTACCCATACAATCATGTTTTATGTTTTCCTTAACAGAACCCTCAAGTAGACTGTTGGATTATGAACTTGGGGGGTGAGGAAAGAGGTTTGAGCTGCAAAAATACCTTTGGAAGTTGTCAGCAAATATATGATATTATAGCTAGATAAAGGCGCCTGTGGTCCCAGCTACTCCGGAGGCTGAGACAAGAGAATAGCTTAAGCCCTAGAGTTTGAGGTTGCTGTGAGCTGTGACACCACAGTACTCTACCGAGGACAACACAGTGAGACTGTCTAAAAAACAAAACAACAACAACAAAAAGCTAGATGAGATTACCAGGGGTGTAAGTGTAGATAGAAATTAAGAGGACTGAGGCAGTCAATATTTAGAGTTTAGGGGTTGAAGGAGCACTCCAAAGAAGACTGAGAATAAATGAACATACAGGAAGAAAAGCCGGACATGTGGTGACGTGGAAATCAGAAGAAAGTGCTCTAAAGAAGAGAGCAAGTGGTCTACTGTGTCAAATACCAATAAGTAGAGTGAGGTCTGAGAACTGACTGTTGGATTTGACAACATGGAGAGTGATCCTACTAAGAACAGTTTTGGTGAAATAGAGGGAACAAAACCTGATTAGAGTGAATTCAAGAAAAAGTGGGGCTGGCCGGGTGCAGTTCCTCATACCTGTAATCCTAGCACTCTGGGAGGCAGAGGCCGAGGCCGGTGGATTGCTTGAGCTCACAAGTTTGAGACCAGCCTGAGCCAGAGCGAGACTTGTCTCTAAAAAATAACCAGGCATTGTGGCAGGTGCCTGTAGTTCCAGCTACTTAGGAGACTAAGGCAAGAGATTCAATCACTTAAGCCCAGGGTTTGAGATTGCTGTTGTAGTACCCAGCCAAAGGACCCCTAAAGGCCCCGAACTGTCTCAGCCTGAATCCCTGCATGTCTCAATCCCTACCCCCCTTGCGTTAATTCTGAGAACAGGTTTTAGGACAAGGAAATTCCCTGAGTTCCCCAAAACTCCTAGCAACAGGTAAAACAATGGTAGAACTTACCCCAAACCCCTAGCAATGGCTAAACAATGGTGGAAAGCTTACTCAAGCAAAATTTCCCAAGCCAAGTTTGTCCCCATGCCAACCACCACATTGTACACGACACAGTCACCACGCTGTAGCCCCCTGACTGTAACTCCGCCCCAGCTAACTGCCACGTTCTGCTTTTGTTTTTGCTTGCTTGCACGGCAACAAAAATGGTATAAAAGTCAACCTGCTTCTCACTTCAGGGCCGTTTGCCCTTTGGGACAACAACCCTCCTGCGCAGGTGTAATAAATCACCATCTGATTTATACCTAAGTGGGGTCTGAGTCTTTCAGGTAGCTGCGGGTACTACACTACTTACAACACTGTGAGCTGTGATGCCACCACACTCTACTGGGGGCAACAAAGTGAAAGACTCTGTCTCAAAAAAAAAACAAAACAAAACAGGAGCAGCATCTGTGGCTCAGTGAGTAGGGCACCAGCCCCATATACCGAGGATGGTGGGTTTGAACCTGACCCTGGCCAAACTGCAACAACAACCAAAAAAAATAGCTGGGTGTTGTGGTGAGCGCCTGTAGTCCCAGCTACTCAGGAGGCTGAGGCAAGAGAATCGCCTTAGCCCAAGAGCAGGAGGTTGCTGTGAGCTGTGACACCATGACACTCTACTGAGGGCAACAAAGTGAGACTCTGTGTTTAAAAAAATAAAAAATAGGCCGGGCATGGTGGCTCACGCCTGTAGTCCCAGTGCTGTGGGAGGCCAAGGCGGGTGGATTGCCTGAGCTCAGAGGTTCGAGACCAGTATCAACAGCAGTGAACCAGAGTAAGACCCCGTCTCTACTAACCAGCCAGACGTTGTGGTGGGCGTCTGTAATCCCAGCTACTGGAGAGGCAAGGGGACAGAGCATCACCAGACGAAGAAGAAAACAAAAAGAAAGAGTAGTTCAAACGAAGAAGAATGAACAAGCAAGCTGAAATTAAAAATAAAAAAAATTAAAATTAAATTAAAATTAAATAAATAAATAAATAAATAATAAACAAACAGGGAGGCACCTGTGGCTCAAAGGAGTAAGGTGCTGGCCCCATATACCAGAGGTGGCAGGTTCAAACCCAGCCCCAGCCAAAAAGTGCAAAAAAATAAAGAGTTCCAAAAAAATAAACAAAAACCCTGTCCCCAAGAAATACAAAGATAAGCATACATATTGCAGCATTGTTTGTAAAACTTAAAAATTTGAACAACATAATGTTTATCAATAAAGAAATAGCTATGTAAAATTTTATGAACTGATAATAAGAAATACCATGTGATCGTTAAAAAGAATGAGGCAGAGATATTTATATATGCTGATTTGGAAAGATCTCCAAAGTCTGTTGTTAAATGAAAAAAGCAAATTGTGGAATAAGTATAGAATTTCTCTCTCTGTGGCTTTAACAACATTAACAAGGAACCATAAATTTTGTAAGTATATGTGTGTACCTGTACATATTATATGCACACAGATAATACATGTCCATGTATAGGAAATGCCTGGAAAATACACACCAAACTGGCAACAGCAGTAGCCTAAGGGAAGCACTGGTGGTGGAATCTTAGATACCCTAGTGAAGAAGCCACCCACAGGCCTGGCCCTCGGAGCTCTGCTTGTTGTGTGCTGTACCAAATCAGCACCACGCTAAGTGTTCTGCTTGATTTCATTTAATTCTCAGCAGGACCTTCTTTTTTTTTTTTTTTTTTTTTTTGAGACAGAGTCTTACTTTGTTGCCCTGGGTAGAGTGCTGTGGCGCCACAGCTCACAGCAACCTCAAACTCTTAGGTTCAAGCCATCCTCTTGCTTCAGCCTCCCCAAGTAGCTGAGACTACAGGCGCCTGTCACAATGCCTGGCTATTTTTAGAAGTGGGGGTTCTCTCTCTGGCTCAGGCTGGTCTCAAACCTGTAAGCCAAAGCAAATCACCCACCTCGGCCTCCCAGAGTGCTAGGATTACAGGCGTGAGCCACTGCGACCCAGCCTTCACCAGAACCTTCTGAGGGAGGCTTTATTATCTTCATTTCAGAGATGGAGGAGGTGCTCAGAGTATCCCCACCCTCCCATCCCTGCCCTGCTCTGGTGTGTTGGGCAGATCCCTGTGTTTGTACTTCTGCTTTCTGGGACGTACCCTGTTTGGACTCCTCTGAGTTGCTTTGCTTTGTAGTCTTCAGTATCTGGCCAAGAGCACCACTTTACCATTCTAAAAAACAGAGACCACTGGTGGAACATGAGGTGATTTTTAGGTGGCTAATGAGTGAACACTTTTAAGATTTACATATGTACTGTATTTTTTTAATTTAGTGGGTACATACAGTTAGGTTACATTGTTCACATTTGTTTGTTTGGGTTTTTTTTTTTTAGAAGAACTTCACTTTGTCACCTGTGGTAGAATGCTGTGGTGGCATAGCTCACAGCAACCTCAAACCCTGGGCTCAGGTAATCATCTTGTTTCTGCCTCCTGAGTAGTTCGGGACTATAGGTGCCCACCACAATGCCTGGCTATTTTTTGGATGCATTTGTTATTGTTGATTTAGCAGGCCCAGGCCAGGCTCAAACCTGCCAGGCTCTGTATGTGGC
Organism: Loris lydekkerianus; assembly: GCA_963574355.1. Classification (NCBI taxonomy): domain Eukaryota; kingdom Metazoa; phylum Chordata; class Mammalia; order Primates; family Lorisidae; genus Loris; species Loris lydekkerianus. The sequence continues at coordinate 8,930 of CAUYPK010008414.1, read as the reverse complement.
TGGCACCCTACTTACTGAGCTACGGGTGCCGAGCCTAGGGTCTCACTCTTGCTCAGGCTGGTCTTGAACTCCGAAGCTGAAGCAATCTACCCTTCTCAGCCTCCCAGAGTGCTAGGAATACAGGCGTGAACCACCACTCCTCACCCCATTGTTTGCATTTGTAAGATAAAGTCCAAGTTGTAGTTGTGTCCTTCACCCAGGAAGTGCACCATACACCCACACATCGTCCCTACCCCTCTTCTTGAGTTTAATTGCGTTTCTCTCTTGTGAGCATGTAGTTGTTAATTTACAAGTTTCAAATTGGCAGTGTGTACATGTGATGCCTGGCTTTGCATTCTTATGATACTTTACTCAGGACAGTGTTCTGTAAATCCATCCAAGTTGTTACAAAAGATAAAAAATCTCTATCATTTTGTATGGCTGACTAGCATTCCACGATCTGCATATACCACGGTTTATTAATCCATTCATGTGTTGAAAGCCACTTGGTTTGTTCCTACATCTTTGCTATTGTAAATTGGGCTGCTTATAAATATTCGTATGCAAATGTCCTTTTGGTAAAATAACTATTTTTCTTTTGGGTAGATACTAGAATGGGCTTGCAGGATCAAATGGAAGGTCCACTTTCAGTCTTTAGCACTCTTCATACTTCTTCCCATAAAGGCTGTCCTAGTTCGCAGTCCCACCAACAATGCATGAGTGTTCCCTTCTCTATGTACTGTATACACATTAGTAAAATAAACACTGCACAGCAAACCTGTGCTTTGAGGCAGCATCTGTAAGTTAAAAATTAGAGTCAATTACATTTTTTTTTCTTTTTTGAGAAAGTCTCAAGCTGTTGCCCTGGCTAGAGTGCTGTGGCATCATAGCTGACAGGAACCTCCAACTCCGGTTCAAATGATTGTCTTGCCTCAGTTTTTCTATTTTTAGTAGAGACGGGGGTCTCGCTTTTGCTCAGGCTAATATGGAACTCCTGACCTCAAGCAATCCACCCACCTTGGCCTCCTTGGAAAGCAGTAGGAAAACGTATGTGTGTTACAAAAGAGAAAGAAAGAAAACTGCTTAGCACAGAGCCAGACACATAAGTTGAAAGCTCAATTCACGGTGTATTTTATTTGGTCATCATTATTTGGACCTGAAATAAACAGTTCTGATTGCAAGTGAAGGAAAGGGAGGTGTAGCAGAGGTGGTGGTGTCCAGGACTTCTAAAGTGTCGCCAGGATGTCCTCAAGGCATGTCATGCCAGGGCTTAGCAGGCGATGGGGCCTGTGCAGCCTGGTGTGAGTGGAACTCTTTGGCTTCACTGTCAGCACAGCCCAGGTGACCATGCTGGCTCCAGACTGGTCAGCAGATGGCGGCCCATCAGGTCCTTCCTGCAGGTTGTGGGCAACTCTGGCTCTCATTGTGGGAAGCTGATGGCCGAGGATAGACTTCTGAACAGCTCTGCCCTAGGTCCAGGAAACGGGATGTGAGACAAGGCTGCCCCCTGCCCCCTCCAAGCCTCCTGGGGGAAGCCTGCCGAGGAGCTTCGAGAACTAAGGCTCAGGGTTTCTTCCCCTGGTCTCCTTCATCCCATCAACCCCAGGTCGCAGTACCTCCCAGGCCCCTCCCTACGTGGTTGCTTTAGGTGGGCTGTTCTTTTTTCATGCATTTCTGAAATTGCCTGCACACCTGGGCTCTTTCCCACCGATTTGCCCTCCCCACCCCCAGGAGCCAGGGACCCTTTTTTTTTTTTTTTTTTTTTTTTTTAAGAAAGTCTTAATTTGTTACCCCCATCCAGTGCGATGGCATCATAGCTCACAGCAACCTCAGCCTCCTGGGCTCCAATGATTCTCTTGCCTCAGCCTCCCGAGTAGCTGGGATTACAGGAGCTCGCCACAACACCTGAATTTTTTTTTTTTTTTTTTTTTTTTTTTTACAGTTTTTGGCCGGGGCTGGGTTTGAACCCGCCACCTCCGGTATATGGGGCCGGCGCCCTACTCCGTTGAGCCACAGGCGCCGCTCAACACCCGGCTATTTTTAGAGGTAGGGGTGGGGGGGGTTATAGCTCTAGCTCAGGCTGGTCTCGAACCCGTGAACTCAAGGCGATCCGCCCGCCTCTGCTTCCCAGGGTGTTGGGATTACAGGCGTGAGCCACCGCGGCCAGAGAGATCTTTCTAAGGTCATCCTCCCAGACGCTGATCCTCCCTACCCCTGCCTTGTTGCTAGGTAGCGAATCCCACCCCGGACACGCCCCAGTGTCCGTCACGCCCCAAAGCCCCGCCCCTCCGCGCCCCCCCCCCCCACCCTCCGGTGTTCCCGCCACCGCGCACCCGCGGGGTTTCCCAGCTCCTCCGCGAGCTACCCGCGGCGAGGCCTGCTCCTGGGGCAGGACCCCCGCTGGCGCTCTGTCTCTGCGGCTCCTCTCGGCTCTCCGCGTTTGGGTGAGGCCCCGGCCCAGGTCGGGGCGCCTCCCGCGGCCCAGCCCTCCGCGTGGCCGCCCGGAGCCCGCGAACAGCAGCTGCGGCCCTGAAGGTGCCGCGCAGTCTGCGGAGGCTGAGTGTGGCCCTTTGAAAAACAAAGCTGCTTATTGCTCAGCTGCTTCTGAGTGGGTGGATAGAAATGTCATATTTGTGAACCGAGAAACCATTAGCTTGTAAACACGGCGTAGGTGCTCGCCGGGAGCGGTAGTTCCTCCGCAGCCCGCTCCCTCCTGCACCACGAAAGTGGGCTTCAGTCCTCACACCACCAGGGACCTTGTTGGAGCGGATCGGGGAACAGCAGCAGGAGAAAAGTCCGGGCAGTCCGAGCCTCCGAGGGGGAGGACGCCGGGACCAGGGCTTGCCCAGGCCGGCCCCAGGCCTCTGGGCTGAGCGTCGTTAGCACCCGGCGCCTGGCGAGGAGCTGGCAGACAAGGTTGTTTCCACCTCGAGAAGGCGCGTCCAGGGAGGACACTCAGGAGAAAGAGGCCAGGTTCTGGCGTTGAGGAAAGATGTTGGGGACGGGGCAGTCCGCTGGGTTAACAACATTCACTACGCCCTCGAGGATGAGTGGGGCTTTACAGCTCCGGTCCAGAGGCAAGCAGCGATGCTTCCGGATCGGTTTTTACTTAGGAGCCAGTAATAACGGATTTTCGCAAAGTGATTATGAGGTCGCTGCAAGGCCGGAAGAGGGAACCCTAAGCCCTGAAGAAGCCAGGTCTTGGGGACACAACGGTCTCCGATCTCAGAAGTTTGAAATGGGGACTGTCTTTCCCCAGGGCTTTTTTTTTTTTTTTTCATCACCTTTCTTGTAGATTCGCACATATGTGGCCAAAGGAACAGCTCCATGTTTTCTTTTTTCTTTTTTTTAAATTTAATACTTTATTGTTGGGGATTGGTTGAGGGTACAAGAAACCAGGTTACATTGATGGCATTTGTTAGGTAAAGTCCCTCTTACAATCCTGTCTTGCCCCCAAAAGTTGAGGCACACACCAAGACTCCACCCCCTCCCTCCTTCTCTCTCTGCTCTCCCCTTCCCCCACTCCCACCGGGTCATTAAGTGTCATTGTCCTTATATCAAAATTGAGTACATAGGATTCATGCTTCTCCATTCTTTTGTTGCTTTAATAAGAATTATGTGTTCCACTTCAATCAAGGTTAATACAAAGGATGTAAAGTCTCTTTTTTTTTTTTTTTTTTTTTACAGTTTATGGCCAGGGCTGCGTTTGAACCCGCCACCCTCTAACATATGGGGCCTGCGCCCTACTCCTTTGAGCCACAGGCACCACCCAAGTCTCCATTTTTTTAAAGGCTGAATAGTATTCCAGGGTGTATTTATACCAGAGCTTGTTAATCCATTCCTGGGTTGGGGGGCAGTTAGGCTGTTTCCACATCTTGGCAATTGTAAATTGAGCTGCAATAAATAGTCTAGTGCAAGTGTCCTTATAATAAAAGGATTTTTTTCCTTCTGGTTAGATGCCCAGTAATGGGATTGCAGGTCTAGCTTGGGAGGTCTAGCTTAAGTTCTTTGAGGTTTCTCCATACTTCCTTCCCAAAAGGTTGTATTAGTTTGCAGTCCCACCAGCAGTGTAAAAGTGTTCCCTTCTCTCCACATCTGCGCCAGCATCTGCAGTTTTGAGGTTTTGTGATGTGGGTCATTCTCGCTGGGGTTAGATGGTATCTCAGGGTGGTTTTGATTTGCACTTCTCTAATAATTAGGGATGATGAGCATTTTTTCATGTTTGTTAGCCATTCGTCTGTCTTCTTTAAAAAAGGTTCTATTGGCTTGGCACCTGTGGCTCAAGCGGCTTAGGTGCCAGCCACATACACCTGAGCTCACGGGTTTGAATACAGCCCAGGCCTGCCAAACAACAATGATGGCTGCAAACAACAAAAAAAAAGATAGCCGGGCATTGTGGCGGGCGCCTGTTGTCCCAGCTACTTGGGAGGCAGAGGCAGGAGAATCGCTTGAGCCCAGCAATTGGAGGTTGCTGTGAGCTGTGATGCCATGGCACTGTGCCCAGGGTGACAGCTTGAGGCTCTGTCGCAAAAAAAAAAAAAAAAAAGTAAAGGTTCTATTCATGTTTCTTGCCCATTGATATACAGGATGCTGGCTTTTTTCATGTGGATTAATTTGAATTCTCTATACCTCCTAGTTATCAAGCTTTTGTCTGATTCAAAATATGCAAATATCCTTTCCCATTGTGTAGGTTGTCTGTTCGCTTTGGTTGTTGTCTCCTTAGCTGTACGGATCCCCAGGGCATTTTAAAGGCCCTTTTCAGTTTCTCCTTTTGGCTAGGGAGAACTCTAAGGACAAATACCACCTCCAAGGCCTCTGTCCCATCCCAGCCCCTGCCCAGATTTATAAATCCGAGACCATTCTCCCACCTCCCAGAATAGAGTGCTTCCTAGTGTATCCTAGGAGCCCAGCAGAACAAAACTCAGAACAAAACTCAGAGGGATAGAGCAGAGGGACATTTTCACAAGGAAAGGGTGACCCCAGAGAGGGGAGGAGTGCAACTCCACTCTTCGGGATTTCAGCTAGGGTCGTTCCACCTGGGGTCTCCTGAGCCTCCCCCTCTGCTGGCGGTGGGGGCTGGGGGGACACTGCAGACTTCTACTAGTGTCCACTCTTGGGAAATAAGGAACAATAGCTTAGCCAAAGAGATTTCCAGGGATCTTGAACCTAATAATGGAAAATAGCTGACAAACAGTTTAAAAGGGGATATTTGGCTGCATACTCAGCGTGAACAGATGTTTTTTAATATCTTCTCCACTCTGTGCCAAGTACCACCCTAAGCTTTCATTCTCAAATCATCACTGCAACCCTGTGGAATAAGTGTCATTTCCCCTATTTTAGAAAAATACGGAAACTTAAGCTCATAGCAATGAAATGACTGGCTCCAGTCACACAACTATGAAGTGGTAGAGTCAGAATTCTAAGACAGATCTTGACTTCAATCTTGGTAGAAGAATGAATTCAGGCTGGGCGTGGTGGCTCATGCCTGTAATCCTAGCACTCTGGGAGGCTGGGGTGGGTGGATTGCCCAGAGCTCATGGGTCGAGACCAACATGAACAAAAGCAAGACCCTGTCTCTAAAATAGCTGGGCATCGTGGTGGGTGCCTATAGTTCCAGCAACTCTGGAGGCTGAGGCAAGAGGATCGCTTAAGCCCAAGAGTTTGAGGCTGCTGTGAGCTGTGATGCCACGGCACTCTACAAAGTGAGACTCTGTCTCAAAAAAAAAAAAAGGATGAATTCAGATCATTAAGATGTATATGAAATACCTGTTAGGTCTTGCAGGGGCACAGGACAAACATGGACTCCCCTTCACATTGAGTAAGTACTATTTTCCAAACGTGAATGATCAGGGTTCTGTCTCCCAGTCTGTGCCATATCTGTGAATTGCCCTGTGTCAGTTCTGCTTCTTGATGCTGGGGACTGATCTCTGCTCTCTATCTGGCTCCTGAGTAGCCTCCACTGGTAGAAAACCATCACAGGAGACTTCAGGCCTGTAGGAGGAAAGAGGACGTGCTCCTTCCCCCAGGTTTCCCAGGGGTGTCCTGCTGAGAAGCCTGCCTGCTCCCCATTCCTGGGGCATCATTGCAGTCTCTGCTCTTCAACCCGGCTGCTCTAGTTCTCTCTGTAGCAGTAACTAAATCCAGTTCTCAGGTGCACATATTGTGCAACCCCCACCCCACTAGAATTACTAGTTAACATTTTTTTACCTACTTAACAGTTCTTTTATTAATTTTTTTTTTTTTTTTTGAGAAAGAGTCTCATTCTGTCACCCTTGGTAGAATGCTGTGGCGTCACAGCTCACAGCAACCTAAAACTCTTGGGCATAAGCGATTCCTTTGCCTCAGCCTCCGAGTAGGAGGGACTACAGGTACCTGCCACAATGCCCTGCTATTATAATTTTTTTTTTTCAAGACAGTAGAGTGCCCTCAGTAGAGTGCTCTGGCATCATACCTCACAGCAACCTCAAACTCCTGGGCTCATAGCTGGGCGTTGTGGCAGGCACCTGTAGTCCTAGTTACTTGAGAGGCTGAGGCAAGAGAATCGCCCTAAGCCAAGGAGTTGAAGGTTGCTGTGAGCTGTGACGCCACGGCACTCTACCGAGGGCGATAAAGTGAGACTCGGTCTCTTAAAAAAAAAAAAAAACTCCTGGGCTCAAATGATCCTCTTGTGTCAGCTTCCCAAGTAGCTGGGAGTATAGGCACCCGCCGCAATGCCTGGCTATATTTTTTTTAGAGACAGGGTCTCACTCTTGCTCAGGCTGGTCTGGAACTCCTGAGTGCAAGTGATCCACTGGCCTCAGCCTCCCATAGTGCTGGGATTCCAAGTATGAGGTTGCCTGGCCTTATTACATTTTCTGTTAGAACAACTGATATGTTTTCTGACTCCTGACTGGACCTTGACTGATACAAAAATTGGGATGAGGGAAGTATGATGTGAGATCCAAAGCATCTACAGTATCCTACCAGATGGAACCCACCCCTTCAAAATGTTGGCTCCCAACTGGCCTGGCCTTCGTCACCTAGTCCACCTTTCTGTTAGGTCAGCTGCTTCTAAGTGATGGTATGTGGGATTAAGGCAGTTAACACGGAGCAGGCCATTCCTCTTCTTCTTTTGTTCAGAAGCAGTGTTACATGGAACATTCAGACAGTGAGTAAGGTGTTCTGTAAATCCAGACATGGTGGTAGTGATAGGAACATTATGAGCAGGGAAGGCTGATCCATGTCCAGAATACACGTAAGGACATGTATGTATATCTCTGCCCCGTCCATGATGGGGAGAATCCAGTGTAGTTCAGGCAAGGTGGCTCATGTCTGTACTCCCAGCACTTTAGTAGGCTGAGGTAGGAGGATTGCTTGAGTTCTGGATTCAAGGCTAGCCTGGACAACATAGTGAGAACCCATTTCTAAAAAAAATAAATAAATAATGAGTCAGGTGTGGTGGCATATGCTGAGGAGCTAATTGGAGGCTGAGGCAGGAGGATCACTCGAACCCAATTGTGTCTTCCACGTCCCTGCCAATAAATCAATGTCCAAACTAAGTGGACAAACACGTGTGCCTCTTGAAGTTCTGCCCATCAAGAAGATTTTCTCTCACCACTTGGCCTGCTAGCCCCTGGGAACAGGGCTAGAGAACTACAGCGTCCGCTTTCTGTTGATGTCGAGGCCCAGCATATTGTGCAGTGTCATCTGTAAACCAGGTCTGAAGTTTTTCTTCATCAGTCAACTGCGCACAAGGAACTTTCTAAGAGGTCTTAGAACTAAAGGAAAAGAGGCAAAGACGCTGTTGAAGGTGTCTAAGCCGCTGGCTCGCACAGCTTACTTCTGCCCAGCTGCTCACATGCCATTTCCACATGATAAGCGCTTGCTGCTACATGTGCCCGATCCTGTGGCATGGTGATTTAGAGGACATGTAGTCATGCGTGTCCACTCTGTGACCTGTGGTGGGGTGTTCCATTCCTACCGGGAACCAATAACAAGCTAGAACTGCTAACTGCAGAACAGGCTGTGCATTTGCTCCAAAACCCGAAAGCCTGTGCTGCGACTCTCTCCTGGTGCCGACCAGAGGCTCCGCGTGGTGTCACCACTCTCCTCCTGGTGCTGACCAGAGACTCCGCGTGATGTCACCACTCTCCTCCTGGTGCCCACCAGAGGCTCCGCGTGGTGTCGCCACTGCCCCAGACACTCCATCTGCTGGGTCAAAAGGGCCAGGGGAAAGAGCAGCCTGGACTCATGCAGAGCCTTCTCTACTCAGGTCCTCAGCCAGAATTATTTACTTAATGTATTTCTTTACATTGACTCACTATTTTTTTTACCTAAATAAATTCAACCTTCTCCTAAGCAATGTGTCTGTGGTAGGTAATTATATTTTTTCTTATACAGGTATAAATAAAATACATATTTAAGATTTAAGATTAAAAGCTTTCATCAACACACCTGGCATCAACCCCATCCTCTGTGAAACACTGTTTGGGGAGGAAAACCAGACACAGACCAGGACGAGCACAGTTAAATTCACAGTACACCATATCGCTTTACAGTTGTGTTTTTAGGCCAGGTGAAGTGGCTCATGCCTATAATCTGGGAGGTGGAGGCCGGTGGGTGCCTGAGCTCAGGAGTTCAAGACCAGCCTGAACAAGAATGAGACCCCATCTCTATCTAAAAAATAGAAAAAGTAAGGCAAGAGGATTGCTTGAGCCTGAGAGTTGGAGGTTGCTATGAGCTATGCTGATGCCATGGCACTCTACCCAAGGTCTGGAGTCTCAAAAAAAAAATTTTTTTTTCTTGAAATCAATTTAAATCTGACCTTGAGTCCTTCACCACCAAAGCTGGTGGGCATTATGGCAGCTCTGCCTTCCATAAACTTTTCTAGGACTGCTTGTGTTCTTGTTGAATCTGGATGGCCTTGTGGCTCTCTAGCAGCCAGTAGGGTGCAGCAGGAGTTACACGACTCT
>CAUYPK010008409.1:0-14875 GCA_963574355.1 Loris lydekkerianus | reverse complement strand
CTCTAATTATGCCATATTTTCCATGTTTGATTCTGAATCTTACTCAATTGGCTCACACTCACATCTTCCCTTTGATGGATAAGCCTTGAAGATAGAAGAATTCCCCTGGGCTCTGCTGCTCAAACAGAGATAGGCTGTCTGCATAATTCAAACTTTTTTTTTCCTTTTCAATATGGCTATGGTAACAACTGACTATTATATAAAATGTATCATATTTTCACTGTGCTGTTCAATAGCAAAAGTATCAGTAATCCATGTGTGTTTTTACCATTACAGTCCCCTTCACTTTTTTTTATTATGGTAAGATACATAACATTAAATGTATCATCTTATTCATTTTGTATAGCTTGTTAGTGTTAACCATATGCACATTGTTTGTAACCAATATCCAGAATGTTTTCATATTGAAAAACTGAAATTCTATGCCCAAGAAATAACAATTCATCATTTCTTTCTCCGTAAGCCATTAGCTGCCACCATTCTTCTGAGTTAGACCACTCTACATAATTCTTATGATCAGATAATACAATAATTATCTTTTTTTGGTAGTCTTATTTCATTTTAACATAATGTCCCTACAGTTCATTTATGTTGTAGCATGTATCAGAATTTATTTCATTTTTAAGGCTGAATAATTTTCCAAGGTATGTGTATTCCTCTTTAAAAAAGTAATTTTTATTGTGTGTATTTAAGGTATATAAGATGATGTTTGAATATACATATATACACACACATACACATATATACGTATCTATGGTTAACAGATTTTGTGCATTCCTCCATTGATGGACACTCTAAACGTGTCAGAGCACCCTTTTATCAATATATTCTCACCTTTCTAAATCATTACTCTTCTCCTACAAATACCCAAATGTAATCAATTCTCCCACCTGGGATGATTATAAGGATTTCTGTGCTTTATCCCAAATCTGGCGAATCAGAAGGGTCTTGGTCGTAGTGTACTTTTACAAAAATGGAGGGGATCAGATTCACTCCCTCTGATTAAAAGAGCTCATACAAAATCTCCTGGAGTCTTTCTGAGAGATAAATCTATGAAAGAAGAATCACCAACACAGAGCATTTTATAAAGACACATAATCTCTCCATTTATTTCTGTGCAGTTTATTTTTCTATGTATACATTTTAAATTCATATTTATATAAGTGAAGTTACATAATTTGTTCATATAATAATATTTATCTTTTTATCTTATATAATAATATTTATCTTTTTATCTTAACAAATATATTTTGACTTTAAATTAATGCCTGTATATTATGCGATTAGTTTTTGTAGAGAACTCTCTTTTTTGTTGGAAATCATGTACTTAGAGAGACTTTATGTATCTATAATATTTAAAATATTATAATTAAATGTATTATTATGCTTTCATCCAATAGCAATGTCACAATGTTTAACTATTGTTAACATTATAGTTAACATTTCACATTTTCTATTATTTTCTCCCTTTCAAAATTTTTATTTATGTGGATAAATTCTAGATATAAATAATAATAGCATAAATTACTCCCAGCCAAGCTCTTTTCAATCCAATTGGGAGAAGATTTAACTATTTAATTGAATTTATAATTGAATTTATTTAAGATTGAGTTATCAAAATTTTAATAATATGTGTATAACATGTAAGGAGGTCCCAGTGGATGTCTCTATCTGAAGGGAACTAAAATGAAGCTAGGACATAAACAGGCCTCAAAAATTAAAACATTGTATTGTTTTTAGAAGAAAAAAATTGAAGATATCAATATATTCTTTGAGAAACGGACTAACAAGCAGTTAGAGAATACAGAGAGAAGGTGAGTTAATTACTGTTTTTCTCAAGATGAAAAAGAAACGCAAACATTGTGTTTTATCCAGGACATTAGAAAAATAAGAGAAAAACATTTCCCAGAGAGTCCTAGAAATCCTTTAACAATATTATGTTTCCTTAATATTCTTCCCAAACTAAAAAGTGGAGCTTCATATCTTTTTAAGTTAGCAAAATTTTTATTATAAATTATTATAAATTTTTTATCAAAAACGTACAAAAGCAGTGAACATAATACAGGGTGGACATGAAGTTTGTGTGAAACTTAACGTAGTTTAACATAGTAAATTGCACATGAACTTTATGTACATCCTGTATAATGGATTTTTTTGAACCTATCACCTAACTTTCACAATTTTTAACATGTGTCACTTCAGCTGGGTTTATTATTCATGCACTGGATATCATACAGAAAGAGAATCTGAGATCTTGATAGTCTAGATCTTGATATAATAAAACAAAGCAAAAGCCAAAATGGCTAAAAAGCGAAAGCAATAAAATATGGAATAAAACTTTAACTGAGCAGTGCTAATGACAGACTACAGTATGGAAAATGCATTACAAGAATGTATTCCTCTGAGCCAAAGGAAGTGTCATTTTCTTGGTTTAGACTAATATTGAAAAATACTGAAAATTATTGTGAGGAATGAAGGAAGCATGCGTGATTACAGAAGACAATAACTGAGTGTTAAGCAAATGCTAAATCTTTGCACAATTGATTTATGACAGATTAAAATGAAAGCACAATCAATTTCCACCATGTGGGATGTAAAGAAACTTTGTTGATAGAAGTCATGATATGATGCTTCCTTACCTACTAAAAAGTATAACAAACTTCATTATCATGAAACAGGAGAGACATTTCCAAAAATGTCAGAAACAGAATAAAATGCTTATGTACACTATTATCAAAGTATGACCTATCTCTGAATTTCCTACCATTCAAACAATTACAAACAATCATGAGATGTAAGTACTTGAAAAAATATGCAACATAATTGCTAAGAGCAATATTTTTCTACCCTAAAAGCAAAAGAATAATTGACTTACCATTAATATTAAATAACATTTAAAGCTGCACCTGAATATTTGATAAAAAATGTCAATGGCTTTCTTGAACAAAGTTTCAGAAAATGTGATTAAAAGAAAACTATTAATAATTCACAGTAATAATTGCTAAGGATAACAATAAATATGAAAAACTCCATGAAGACAAATAAAAGAACTATTTGAAAAGCATACAAAATCCATGATCTATAGCGAGGAACGATGTGTTCAGTATTTTATATAAACTATTTTTGTATTCAGTAAGTTTATTGTCATTCTAACATTTAGTAAAGTTGTAATAACCAGCACTGGGAAAAATAAATGAATAAGAATAGGCAATAGTATTATAAAAATACTGTATTTTGCTGTGTAATGTGTACTTTACACCCAAATGTTTCAGGGAAAGGTAAGAGTGCACATAATACATGGGTAGTATGACTAGAGTAGGGGCGGGGGTGCCCAGCGGACTGTCTGGGACTGCTGCACCTTCCTGCTTGAGCTTGGTTGGCATAGGGGGTTCCAGTCAGGGAAGATCCTGGATCTGGTGTGAGTGGGTGGGAGCAGCCTCCACCAAGTGTTATAATCAGAGGAGGTGGTTCTGGTGGGGCTGGCAAAGTGGGCCACAGCTATGGAAAATGAATTAAATGATAATTAGATGAGTAAATTTGCATTTTTGATGTAGGTAGGGCATGAGTTGTTATCTCAAGTAATATCATTGCTCATGCTAAAGTTCAATTTACTTTCGATAGTAGAAAACACGTATCATATGTGAAATTGAGAAAACCAAAGATATTCTGAACGGAAAAGCTTAATGTCTGAATTATTTACTTAAATTCTGTGGATATTTTTTATTTGTATACAAATAACAAACAAATGTAATTTTTAAATGGAAAAAACAACTACTATTGGCCCATGGTCTGGACCCGTTATTGTTGAGTATGAAAAGGAAAATCTAAAGTGAGTTATTAAATGTTTTCTATGGGAAAATTTTATTTAATTATAGATTCTATTTCTGATTCTCTATATTAAAATGTGAAATATATGAACAGTTCCCTGAGATGTCTGCATTTCTTCCTTCATTTTTTAGCTATCCATGTCTAAAAAAAGGTTTTATATACTCAAATGGAAAGTTCAAATATAAATGGTTTTGATTTTCTGAATCATCATGCTCCAGGGAATAAGAAAGTGTAATAGGACTTAGCACTCTAAACACTTAGTTAAGAGTAAGTCAGTTCACATGTAGCCCATCTCCAATCTACTACTGTATCTTCAATTTTGCTGTAACATGAGCAAAACCATGTATAACAATGCTACTTACTGGGATAATAAAGATTAAAACTATTTTGAACACTTTTTTCTTTTTCTTTTTTTTTTTTTTCTTTTTCTATTACTGAGCATGAGCCACTTTTAATGGTCAAAGGATAGACATGGAAAGGAATGGTAGTGGGCAGGCAGAGAGTGGAATGTTCAAATACAAAAAAAAAAAAAAAAAAGTGTGCGGTACATAAAGTGAGCTGAATTATTAATTACTAAGATCCACTAACAAGCTACCTGCATAAAATATCAAGACAGATTAAAGACCAGAGTGAAAGCCAACTTTCTGGAGGAAATCTGAGAGGAAGACTAAAATGGATTTCCAAAGAGCAGGACAATCAGAATCTACATGATATAACTAAGTACTTTTGGGTAGATAACATCTTGTACTTATCATAAATCTCTAAAGACCCAGACTTGCCCCCATGCTTGTGATTCATCTGACCATCCATGATGCATACACATTATCTGGACATTTACCAACATGATATGTTCAAAATTGTTTTAATCTTTATTATCCCAGTAAATAGCATTGTTATACATGGAAGATAGTTTCTTTGGTAGGTATGTGTAAGTGTACTTGGTGCAACACCAGAAACACATTAGGATATCCACCCAAAGATAGTTTCCCTTCCTTTCCAAGCCCTTGTTCTTGACCTCCTGAAGTCCAAAATACGTCTGTCCTTATTTTGCCTGTGGAAAGGCTGGTGATCTATCCTGCTGCAAGGTCAATGTCATGTTTTCACAACCTCAGTTTGATTCCCTGAGGGAATTTTGATATAAGCCTTAATCGTTTCCACAGAGCTTTGCATTTTCCTTATCACATAAAACCAATCACTGTGTATTTTTAAATACAGGAAGATATTAGGAGAAGATACTGCTGGCATAATTACTTTCAGACTATGTATCAGAGCATGTTGCCGTGAGTCCACTTACTTAATGATGACATGAATTAAATGGTTATGAAAAAGTTCAGTTGTTCAAGAGACTAGAATTAAGAATCTTTAACAACGGAGAGATGTTAAACCATTCCCCAAACTCTAGGGGAAAAAATTCTGGTTTGAAAGTGAAGTATTCTGTACTGCAAGGGGAAGGGGGTGATAGAGAGTGTCCAGAAGTCCTCTGACACTCAACAGTATGTCATTTATTCCAAATATCATCACTCTTAGATTTTTTTATTCATTTACTACATAATCTATGTCATTCTCAGAGTTCCATTAATTTCGTGTGCTACTCATTAGATTGCTAGAAGAAATGTTTGGATATCTTAATGTTCACATATCTCTATAATGCTATGAATTCTTGAATTACCTTCTAGCAGGTGAAACAACCTAACACCATAGCCATGAATCTGAAACTTTATCTTTTTTTTAATGTCTTACAAATAGACAGCACTCAATGCATATTGAAAAAAGATAAAATAGATTATTCAATTTAACTTAAACCACCGTCTATAATATGGGCCCCAAGGAAATCCGTTGCAATTGATTTTGCACCCCCAGATGAAAACACAACTCTTTGTTTTTTTACATATGGCAGCACCTGTAATGGTACTCTGGTATTAGTGAGAGAAGAGAGAGGAAAACGTTTCACATCAGTGAGAGAAAGGTAGTCACTCAAAGTGCACTCTGTATCACCTAGGAACTTATTGAAAATGCCAAATTTAGGTCCTATCTTAATATTTCTTGATTATAATCTGTGTTTTTATCAAAACCCATTAGGTTGCTTGTATGCAGATTAAAATTTAAAAAGCAATGGCTTTTTAAGAGGTAGGTCAACTGCTGTATTACTCTGAGGCATCAGAAATATCTAACATCTATATCTGTATAAGTAAAGATGTGCTACGTGGCTTCCTATTGGTAGACAATAAAATTACTCTTCAAGTGAATTACTCTAAACAGTAAAATTCCTCTCCCAAATCCTGTTTGTATGTTTATCATTTTCCAGAAATCATAGTCAATACCACATTCTTAATCAACTCAGTGTTTATATAATTAAATTTTCTGTCTCAATAAAGCATGAAAACAGTTACTGCCTTTCACTTCTGCCCTTATTAAGGAGGAATTAAAAATATTAACTGGAAACTCATCATTTCTCTATTTTTTGGCCGAGAAATGCCCTTTCTAATTCAGAAGTTGGCATAACTGTCAAGTTCAAAGGAGCACTAGATTTTACATCCAGAAACATCTGCTTTTTTTGTTCATGAAATAAAATGGGAACATAAACATCTTTCATTGATCTTCACTTAGCATCTGGGTCAAAAAATTAACATAACATTGTAGGATGTTTTGCAGTAAAGGATGTTGTTTTGTAATTAAATTGTAATGATGTCAAAACAGCAACAAAGATAACATGCCCTATAGACATTCAAAGAAGAAATTTAGATTGCTTGGGTAGTCTATAAATAAGATATATAGAGGGGTTAGGTATTAAACTTGTCACTGGGGGATGAAGAGGGACTAGATAGTGGACAGAGAAGGAGAAGAGATTTCAATAATGGCAATGACAATGACAAAGATATGAACAGAGAATGGGGAAGACAAGTTCAAAGACCCACACTCACACAAAAAACATGTTCTTGAAATAGCGTAATAAGATTCACAACTAGAAATATTGACTAAAAATTGCCCAATCCCATGGGCATTGAAGTTCACAATGAATTTGTGTGTTTCCTGTAGTTGATAGAAACATTTTTGAGTAAACATTTGATAGAAACGTTTGATAGAAACGTTGATAGAACCATTTTTGCGTAAACAAAATAGAAAAAAAAAAGTGTATTAGCAAGCAAGTTTAATCAAGCAAAGTCTTGTATCGTTCAACTCCAGTACTAACAACAGTATTACTAACTATAATGAATGCTAGGTCTTAGTAAATGGTTGCTTAATTTTAAATGAATGAATATACAGAGATTCCTATAATTTGCAGGAAAGAGAATTAGTTTCTGAACTCAATTAACTCCTCTTCAATTTGTTCATGTGTTTGACTGTTTTCCCAAAACATGCTAGCAATTGGCAGAAATCGGTTTCATTTGTTTTATATGCCCAGTGATATCATATGGTCCTTCTTTTTTTTTCTTTTATATGGTAAGAACAAAAAAGAATGATCTCATTTCCAAGTATAAGGTTGAAATTATAGAAGTAGATAGTAAAATCATGGTGACTGGGGACTGGGGAAAGGAGAGAAGAATTGTGGAGATGTTGACCAAAGGATACAAAACTTTGTTAGGAGGAATGGGTTCGAGAGATCTATTGTGCAACTTAGTGGTGCATATAGTTAATAACAACATGTTATAGTCCTGAAAATTTCTAAGAGAATAGGCTGTAAGTATTCTCACTACAACCTAATATATTCTTGAGTGGTAACTGCAAGGATGAACCAAAGGCCAGTTTCCCAAAATTAACCTCTCAAAATATCTTCTTTTTGCCTTCATCCATCCTAGAAAGCCACAGTTGCAAGACAGCCTAAAACGTGCACCAAGAGTCACTATGACTGTTTCTCTGCAGATGTTGACAGAGCTGCTACAGAATTATTATGTCAAAAACCTTCATCTAAAATACTTGCTTGTTGAATGCTCGCGATGATGTAGATAACTCCAGGAACAGCACACATGTTCTTAGCGGGTCCCTACATGACAGATGGTGTGTGCTTCCCACTGAAGAGAGTAGGGAGGTGACTCATGGTGCAGTGGTTATGAAGTGATGGTAAGCCTCTTTGATAAAAATCTCTTGCATTCCATAAAGGAACTATTTTTCCTCAGGAAATATAGCTTGATCTATGTAATCCAAGTTTGTCTTCATTTCTACAACTTGAAAGTATGATAAACTAGTAAGAGGAGAGATTTGGAGCAGAATATGGGAGATCACTTTGGTATTCCATTTCACTCTGCCCAGGCAGGCCATCCAGAAAGCAGGGCAGCAATCAGGAGGAGACAGAAACCTAAAGTCTAGCATCAGGGACAAGTTGCATTTCTTAAATTACCTGAATTGTTAAATACTGGGCTATTGGGGAAGCACCAGTTGTAATCAATCAACAACGTCATCACCATTGATTATTCTGAGAATCTACAATGAGTTCAAAATAGTCCAGAGAGCTTGCTTTCATTTGGTTTATATGCCCAGTGATAGCTTATGCTCCTTCTGTGCAGAGATTATATCCAATAATGGTATCTTTTCCACTAGAAGCACTCAAGACATACATGTTAATTTATAAAGGTGAACTTGAGTCTGTCTGTTCAACAGTGATAGGAAGAGAGGAGATTCTCTTAATGCTGACTTGTTATCTCCATCAGCCCACCTTAAAGGGTGCTGAATCTTCAAGTGAAAATTAAAGACTGACTAGAAAGGGATCTTATGGGCTCCCTAGAATAACCTTTTATTGAATGAATCAGTGTCTTAATGTTCTAAATTTATATATGCTGATTTCTGATGTTATTCTCAGTCTTGACCTCATGTTCAGTTGAAATAAGAAGTGGTTTCTATAGTGGGATCTGAAAATCTCCTGAAAGTTGCCACTTCAGAAAACAGATGTGTTGCGGCTGATTGAGAATTTCTAATTTCTGAACACAGAGATGTTAGTGAAATGACGTGAGACGGCAGAGAATGAACCTGTTACCACCCACTGATACCTGGAATTACTAATTTCATCTCTAAATTGAGGCGCTTAGCTAAAAGACAATTGGATTTTAATATGGCTACACATTAGAAACATCCGAGAGACTTGAAACACATATAAATGTCTGGTCCCCACCCACCCAGAAATTTTAATTTAATTGGTCCTGAGTGGTACCTGGATAATTTGCATGTTTTAAAGCTTTGGGATGGTTCAAATGTGCCATCAGATTTGAGAACCAATGAAATATCCTCAGGCTGGTCTTCTGTTCTAACTTTCTGAGACTTCAGAAGGTCTAACACTTGGGTCAGTACAACTTTACCTCACCCCTTGTTACTCTAGTGAGGGATTCTCACATGTCTGCCAAGCCCAGGATTTACCTTCTGGAACTCTAGCTACCGGAAATTTATAACATTTCTAGTGAACCCAAATAGCTTCCTCATGGGAAAAAAATTCTCTTTGTTAATTTTAAATTTTATCACAAATGTAAGTTCTTGAGTATTTCTTCCAATTGTAGCCCATATTATAGCAATTGTAAAGATTATGAACATAGAATTCATTATTTCTCAAATGGTGTATGAAATCAGCACCTACCTACGATATTCTGCCTGTGAGGTGATTGTGAAATATTTGTTGTTGGAAAATTCTATACCTATAACTCTTTAATGGCATCTATAAACCCTTGAGAAAACAGAAGTAATAAAATAGTTTTAGTGGGTTATTGCTGCATGAAAATATTAGTCAGAACTTATAAAACCATCATTGGCTTATGAGTGAGAGTTATAAATGTGTTTTGCTGGGAATTGCTGAGAAAATATAAAAGTATATTATTATTTTGGATTCTGTTCATTGGAAATGTTTTGGGAACTGGAAATTTAATTAGGTGGCTTACTGGATTAAAGGCGACTGACGAGAACCATCCTTCATAAAGTACAATTTAAAAAATTTGCCCTTTACCCTAAGGGCTGAGGATTTGTTCCTGATTGAATTTGTAGGACCAAGACCCCTAGATTCTTTCCCTTGCTGCTTCTTATATTTTACCATCCTTCAGCATTACTAGAAGTCTAGAGCTAAATTTAGAATTTATGCTCTTCTAGTGTTTTGAAGAGCTGTGAGACCCCGCCACAGTGGCTTAGCGTAGAACAGCTTCAATTTGGAGGAGGATAACTGTTTCTTATGGGTGAACATTTTCTACAGTTACTTCCATTGCCATGTTGTACTATGAGAGATTCTTAGCAGAAGCTTCGATAATCTTCTTTTGGCTCAAGTAGCAATGGCAAAAAAAAAAAAAAAAAAAAAAAAAAAAATCTAGAATTAGAAGCAACAAAAAGAGGAATAAAGACTTAGTTTTATAGGAATGATGCTGAGAAACCTGAGGTCAGTCTTAGCTCTGCAGTCAACATGGCAGCTGGCACCCAGTTCTTACTGGCATTGGGTGTTTGCTCTGTGATGGGCACTGAGCCTCATTTCTTCTTTGTGTCACCTCATCATATTTATCTGAGGGCTTAGGCCCCAAGCACCATAGTTTTTGTTCTGAGACTCTGTCCTGCAGTGGCTCAACTCTGGACCTCCACTAGCTGTGCCTTTCCTCCGGTCAAGGAGACATGTCTACCTGAACCCTTACCTATTTTTATACTATGTTGTGGGTCCTTATAACTATGGCATTCCCTGTCCAAATAGCCTGGAGTGCATGTCACCGGGGAACACAGGGCTTACTGCCATTCTGTGAAAACAAAATCCAATGGGAGGCTGCCTAGGGCTGGTATAAGGCCCCATGTGCTAAGAGAACCAGATGTCTCCCAGCTTGTTACTCTGTCATCCTCAATGTATGGCTCCCATCTCTTACT
Source organism: Loris lydekkerianus (assembly GCA_963574355.1). Classification (NCBI taxonomy): domain Eukaryota; kingdom Metazoa; phylum Chordata; class Mammalia; order Primates; family Lorisidae; genus Loris; species Loris lydekkerianus. The sequence goes on along the minus strand of CAUYPK010008409.1, from coordinate 4,234 downwards.
TCCAAGAGAGATGTTTAAGCTCCAGTGGTCAGATATTGTTCCCCACCTGGAAGTATACAGACCATGTTGGATTCATCTCTCACCTGCAGCCCCAGTAGAGTTAAGATGGCAGTCACTTCTTCTGTTTACTCTCCTTCTTCCTGATGTTATTGTGGTTCCAAATCTTTTCCCCAGGTGAAGCTACCTTCCCCAGGTGGGCCCCAGGGGGTCTAAATCCTGTGTAAAGTGTAGCACACTTGAATACAATAGATCTGACCAGTTCTAAATAAAAGGTAACTGTCACCTCCCTCAAATAAAGTTATATACTTCTAAAAAAAAAAAAAAGAAAGAAAGAAAAGAAAAAAGAAAGTAGGAGAAAGGAATGAAAAAGCACATCCTCTCCCTTAAAGAGCACTTATTGGGAATTGAACACAACGCTCTTTTTTGCATCTTATTAGCCTTAATGTGTGTGTGAGAGAGAGAGTGTAAGAGAGAGAGAGACAGTGAGAGAGAGAGGGAGGCATGGGAGGTTCTCAGGAAAAAGCCCAGTTATTTTACATTATAGTATTATCTGGCTGGCACATTCATTGCAATTACACTTATAAATTAATTTAATTTTGACATTTTCATTTTCCACTACTCTCTTCCCTCAGAGTGTTTTTTTTTTTTTTCCCTTGAATTCCTTTAAAAAATTGCTGAGGTTATTATTGGCTTTTTCTCCCTATTATATTTGAAGATTTGATTATTTTAATAGTTAGTATCACATTCAAATGAATATTTAATAAAATCAACCTCTTTGCATACCATTGTATTAGTAATATAGGGACCTAGGACAGCTTCAACTCTATTCCCTTTCCTCTCTGAGACTGAACCAAACAAAAATTGACAGAAAACTAGAGCTAAAAGGTATTTTGGACTTTATATGCAATATTGGCTGTTGTGTCAACTCACCCTTGTGACAAGCCCAACTAAGTATTATTATTGTTTATGTCATTAATTTATTTTTAGACATACATGTAAGATTATTGTCTTTGCTTGACTACATGAGTACCTATATACTCGAGTATAAGCCAAGTTTTTCGGCACATAATTTGTGTCAAAAAACCCAAACTCGGCACAAATTTTGTGCCGTGAAAACTCGGCTTATACTCGAGCATATACGGTACTTCCATTTCCAACTATTCTTTTGAGAATCATACTTTTTTCTTCTCCTATGCAATCATTTAGAAGTGCTTTTATTAAGACTAAGTTTGTGTTTGTCTTAAAACTGTCTTTACTTGATTTTGTTCTTGAAAATATTTTTCCCGAGTAGTTGATATAATTTGACGTCTATTTTCTCTGTGAATTTTGCTGATATATTTAACTCTCTCCTTGCTATCATTATTTTAGAATTTGTCAAGATTTCTTTTGATTTATGTTTGGAATTTTTGGTTTTCCAAATGTTCTCTTTCATCATTTTACTTAATACCAGAAAACAGTCAGGTATTATTTTTATAAATATTATCTCTATATAAATCTTTTCTACTGTTTCTTTCTAGCGTCTATTTAAAAAAGCATGCATGAATAAAATCAAAAAGCAAACACAAAACCAAACAAAACAGAACCAAAACTAAATTTTAAAAGTGCGATAGATAAATGTTGGGAGTGAAAATGTTCCATTCTGAAGACCAATAACAAATCTAAGAACTGAAGCCCATCCAATTAAGGAAATAGCATAGCCCTAGTTAGTGGGATTACAGAACAAGGGCAACAAAGTCATGAAACAGGAATAAAACTGGTTTGTTCCAAGAAAAGAAGATGTGAAAGCAGTGCAAGGAGGGAGAAGGAGAGAGGACCAGAGGGGCTGTGTGCAGGCAGGAGACACATCACTACATCTCTCTGAGCACTTCTCTCTGCCTGATGCCTGCCCCACCCTCCCCACTAACCCCCATGTTTGCTCATCCTCCTCTGTTCAGCTGGAATCTGAGGCTCAGACTGCATGCACACACCGAACCTTGAACGTGTCCTTCTAAGAAACCTAGCACTTTGGAAGTTGATCTTACTTTGTTCCCAAGACACTTTTTTGTCATACATCCTCACTTCTTTTTTCTCTCTCCTCAAATCGCCATCAGCGTTTCCTATGGAATCTGGGCCCCCACCAGGACCTTCAGCCTGTTACACTCCTAACGAATTTAACTGCTGGTCAGGCTCAGCAGGGCCACTTTGTCCCCAGCTCACTCAAGGGCTAATATGCTGCCTAGCTTTAGGAAGAGCAATCGCCACTGAGTACACAACCCACAGGAGTGTTGAACCATTTTTCTCCTCTGCCATGCGCTGGATGAACGAGGGTTGTCTGGAGCCATACATTAAATACACAAACACTAACAGAAGCTGATGAGCTCGAAAAAATGTCAATGTATACTTTTTGCAATATCCAACACCATAGAGGAGCAAATCAGTTCTCAAATAATCTGTATGTGGCCCACAGGCTGCAGGTTGGACACCCCTAGCAGGGACCTAAAAGGAGCAGCTCCTGGCAGCTGTGATGAGCCACCAAGATAAGGGGCAACTGTTTAAGACATAAATCCTGAAGTCCCCAATGACAAGGTGATCTTATATTTGAATTTTAGCTGAAAAATGATTTCTCTTACAAACTTTCCAACCAGATTTTCAGGTGTTGATAACCATTTGCATATTAGTTCATGGTGTGAGGCTGAGATAGCTTTTGAAAACAGCACTTGTTTATTAGACAAGAGGAAATTTCTGCATTAAAACAATAATTAAAAGTTAAGAAAATTCACGATCTCAAAGATGTGGAACTAATCCAAGTGCTCGTTCATACATGAGTGGATTGATAAAAGGTGATGTATGTATGCTGTGGAGCATTGCTCAATAATAAAAAAAATGGGGAACCAATACATTTTGTAACAACCTGGATGGAATTAGAGACCATTCCTCTAAATGAAGTTTTGCAAGAATGGACAAATACCACATGTACTCACTATTAGCCTGGAATTAATTAATCAGTACTCCGATGCACATTTAGTAGTAAAACTTTAAAAAAGAATAGGCAGGTAGGAGGGGCCAGGAGAGGAGGGATAAATCCCCACTTAACAGGTACAATACACAGTATCCAGGTAATAGGCACACTTAAAACTTTGATTTAAAGTTATTGTACTATTGTACAATAGTAGTTCATGTGACCAAAACTTTTGTACCCTGGTAATATTCTGAAATTAAAAAGTTAGTGAAATTAACATTAGTATTAATATAACGTCTTTAGTTCTTTCATATTTTACCCTTTCTCTACTGAGAATGATTCTATTTATTCCCTGGACATGTTTATAAAATTCAGGCTTATCAGTTTTAATTCTTATCTCAATAAAGCTGGGATAAAACTGACTTCAGTGAGGCCCTTGAGTCCTCTGTTAATAAGATAATGGAGAAGTTTTTTAGCTCAGAACTATAATCATATGAGTTCATTAAAGTTCAAGATATTAAACTTTGAGTTATTTTGAATGGGTAATGATAACAAATGCATGAAAATTAGAATATGTTCAGTACCTTCATTGGTATTCTCTTGCTAATTAAACTTATCACCTGAAAGTCATTGCAGCAATATATATACAAACCAATCTCGCTCAATTAATTTGAAATTTTTTTATTAAAATATATTACCAAGTGGTTGTTCTTAGAAGATAATAGCTTTCAATTATCAAAAAATGCATAAGTACAAGATTGTAAAAGATGTATTTACAGCAAACTATTTCTTCAATCCCCTAAAATACTTCAGTAGAAAATGAGTGACACCATTTTCTTAGGACTCAGAGTAATCATACACATATTTAACTTGGGTATAGTTCTGTTACTTTAGCTATTGTCAGAGATGACCAAGATATTTTAAAATATGAATGTAAGTGTTGGACAATTAAAAGTTATATTACTTTTAAAATAGGAGTCTTCAAGGAATTTTTTAAAAGGGAGACATTAGAACATAAAGAAAGTAAGAAAGCATTACTCCAACTCTGACACTTGTGAAACAGGGTAATCAATCATCATGGCTTTTCTATGACCATCCAGGTTTCAGTGCTAAAAGTCTTACATCCCAGGAATAATCTCAGTTCTAGTGTTACAGGGATGTTCGGTAAGTTTATATGGAAACCAGAACACCTTAAAAAAAAAAAAAAAAAAAAGCAATAATGTTGTGAACGGAGTATATGCTGCTGTGTTTAAAATATTTTAATTAATTATCCCAATTGGGGAACATTTATGAATG
>CAUYPK010008408.1:0-49209 GCA_963574355.1 Loris lydekkerianus | reverse complement strand
TCTGCTACATTCTAATATTCTTCCCTTTGTATGGCTACTTTGAGAATTTTCTCCTTCATATTAACTTTAGTGAAGTTAATTATGATATGCCTGGGGGATGCCTTATTGTGGTTGAGTCATGCTGTAGTTATAAAACTATCTGTTATCTGAATTTCAGAATATCTAGGCATGTCTGGAAAATTGTCTTTCATAATTTCATGGAGAAGGGCCTCTGTGCCTAGCGAGGCAACTTCATCGGTTTCAGGGACTCCAGTGAGTTTGATATTAGCCTTCTTCAAATTATCCCAGAGCTCTCTGAGAGAATGATTTATTTTTGCTCTCCATTTCTCTTCCTCTTTCAGAGTTTTGGAACATTTAGAGGCTTTGTCTTCAATGTCAGAAATCCTTTCTTCTGCTTGCTCCACACTGTTACTGAGGGTTCAACTGTATTTTTCAGATCTTTGAGGGCTGCAAATTCTTGCTTCAGTGTGTCTAAGTCTTTGGTGGTTTTGTCTCTAAATTCGTTAAATTCTTGAGACAACTTTTGAATTTCTCCTCGAATTCCTAATTGCGACTTTTGAATTGCTGCTTGAAGTTTTAATTCCAAATTTTCCTCCACTTTATTAATCTTGTTTGCAATCCAAATTCTGAATTCGATTTCTGACATCTCGGCCAACTCTTTATGAATTGGTCTTCAGTTACATGTGCCATATCTTTCCTTGGTGGGGCTTGATTTATTCTGGTTATTCATGTTACCAGAGTTTTGCCGCTGATTCTGCCTTATGATTATTTTACATCGTTTGACTTTTATCCTGGAGCGTTGTCAAGGACCCATACATTGGTACGGACTTCTCTCTTGGTGCAGCTCCAATCCACCAGCTTAGTTGCTGAATTTCTGTTCTTTAACTCTTCTTCTGGATGGGAGCCTCTGTGGAAAGCTGGCTTCAGTCAGTCATCTTGTCTCTGCCCCTTGGGAAGCCTTCTTAATATACTGGTGTGGAGGGTGGTTTTTGAAGACCAAGTATTAGAATCGATTATAGACCAAGTGAGATGTTTACAGACTATAGAAAAAAACAAAAAACTAAATTCCTAGTAGTTATGTGGCCAAAAAACAGGAGTAGCCATTTCATGGAAAAGTAAAATTAAAAATCTTCTAACATGTTGAGTTCTATGAAATGACATGAAACAAGTTAGGTGATTTTTTATCCATTTAATTTAATAAAACAAAACAGAAAGACACACATGCATAAAGCCCCCACGTGTACTCTTGGCTTTAATTACCCTGCTCCTCCTGGGGATATGATATGCCATGTACCATGCTGATGACAGTGTTGCTCTGGGGAACCCTTTTGGTGAACAGTTTGGCCATTCACGTACATTCACTTCAAATATCTTAATGTTCCCTTTAAACTCTCCCTAAGAAAACAAGCTCAAGTGTAGTCAATGCCATAAGCTTATACGTCACTTAATATAGTGAAGATTTAGAAATGACATAACTCTCTGTTGAATCTAATCTTGCCAACTAGTGGAGTGTGAGGCAGACATTACAAATGATAGTTTGAAAGAGTATATAATACACCACAAAATGTTTGTTAACAAGGTGGAGTATGAAAAGCAAAGCACAGTTGTACCTTATAGACTACCTCTATCATAGTGCTTGTTGATTTGTGTTGAGAACTCTTGTCCTGTTTGTCTTTGTCTAGACTTGGAAGTATGCTGAGGATAGTGATGGCCTAATGCATAGAGCGGAATGGGAGGAATGTACCCATATGCTATGCCCGTGATAGATAATCAATGCATAATGAAGAAAACAATATGCTTTCTTTTAACCAAATATTTCCCAAGAGCTGCTGATGGTTTTTCCTATCTTAAAATTATGGGCAAGTATTTAGGATGCCCCCCTCCCTTTAACATTGAATAGATTTAAATGGCTAATGTTCTGAGGTTTCTTTTCTATTGAAAGTTAGGTGAAATCATTGATAAGGAATTTAACATGGCATAGTTAACTGCAATAAAGAAGTATGTTTTTTACATGACTCTATGCAGAGGATTGGCATATAGTTCTTTCATATAAACCCTTAGGTCAGGAACATACTACATTTAAGATAATCTCTAGGGTGCTTTGGAGGTGGGTTCTTCCAATCTTCTCTTTCTCATTGTCTGTCAGTTAGAAAGACAAACTATTTGAAGACAAACATTTTAGTGAAGCTTGAGCATTAGCCAGAGGATAGAATTTGCTGTGAAAGCAGAGTGTCCTGAATTCTACCCTGATACAGTCGCTGGGATATCAAAAAATAGAGATTGTGAGACAGATCCAAAGTGTGAAGCTTAGACTTTGCACAAGAGTTTTGTATCTTCTGAGAGGAAACTTAAAAAATCCTTAGGAACCTTGAGCCTTCACAGATCCTTCCCTGTGCCAAGCCTACACACACTAACCTTTCTGCTTTAGTAGCTAAACTTTTGTTCCCATGAAATTGAAACCTTTTAATTGCTTTCTTTATTGGTGACCTTTAAGAGATAACTTGGGCTTATTGGTGTCAGTCTGTAAAGAAACCAAACTCTGAGGTGTGATATCATCTATTGAATAAGGCAGTGAAAAAACTAATTAGAACTATGGAGCTTCTCAAGTGTTATCTAGCTGCCCCAGGGTGTGGGTGTTTTACTGATTTGTAGACACAGTCTTTCCTAATGATTGCAGATATTTTGCCCCTAAAACTATTTACTATGTTAATTTTAAACTCACCCTTGGCTAGTTTTAATGCTTCTCCATTGGTAGAAGACTTAGAGGTCATGAAATGTTATTAATATTACTTTTTTTTTTTTTTTTTTTTTGAGACAGAGTCTCGCTATGTCATCCCTGGTAGAGTGCTGTGACATCCCAGCTCACAGCAGCCTCCAACACCTGGGCTTAAATGATTCTCTGGCCTCAATGATTCTCAGCTTCCAACATAGCTGGGACTACAGGCACCCACCACAACGCCTGGCTATTTTTTTTTTGTTGTCATCATTGTTATTTAGCAGGCCTGGCCAGGTTCAAACCTGCCAACTTTGGTGTATGTAGCTGGCGCTGTAACCACTGTGCTACAGGCACCAAGACCCTCCCTTCCCCCCTTTTTTTTTGAGGCAGAGTCTCACTATGTCTCCCTTGGTAGAGTGTTGTGGCGTCACAGCTCCCAACAACCTCCAACTCTTGGGCTTAAGTGATTCTCTTGCCTCAGCCTCCTGAGTAGCTGGGACTACAGGTGCCGGCCACAATGTCCAGCTATTTTTTTGTTGTTGCAGTTGTCATTGTTGTTGTCATTGTCTCGGTTCGAATTGCCAGCCTCAGTGTGTGTGGCCGGTGCCACCTACGGAGCTACAGGTGCCGCCCAATAGTTACCATATTTTTGAATGCCGCTTCTGTTCCACGTACTGTGTTAAATATTTTAGGTTTATTATCTCTTAGCCCTTTCAGCTCCACTGAGGGACATTGAATTGTTCCCCAAATATGTTTTCAAGAATGTCCAAGATTTCAGAGGTTACCTAGCTCAATATCATAGCAGGAAGAGAAAACTCTGGGTTTGAACCAGATCTGCCAGCCACCAAAACATCACTCTTAATAGGGATAATGGGTCTGGAGCAGTGGGAAAATCTAGCATCTTCAAACACTTAAGTTGAAATGTGTATTGTATAAAATTCCTAGAATTCCTTACAAAACACAATTATGACACTGAACTTCAGTAACTTCCCATTTTTCATATAAGCCACAGAAATATTGATCTGATATAGTAAGTTAGTAGGAGCTCTTGGTCCAGTTGGCCACCTCAGAAAGCTAAGCCTTAAAAGGGTTGTAGTATCCCAACTTTATGACATTCTGAAAAAAGGCAAGATCAGGAAGACAGTTAAAAAAACAAAACAAAACAAACAAAAAAAAAAACAGTTGTTGCCAGGGGCACAGAGGGAGTGGGGAATGACTAAGTAGCTCTGTGGATTTTTAGGGCAGTGATACTATTCTGTATGTTACTGTGGTGGTAGATACATGCCATTCTACATGTGCCAAAACCCACAGAATGTCAATGCCAAGAGTGAGCCCTAGTTACAGGTGTGAATATTAGCTCATCAGTTGTAACAAATGCTCCATACTGGAGCAACATGTTAATAATGCGAGAAACTTCAGGATGGGGGTGAGGGAATAGATGAGAACTCTCTGTACCTTCCCTTAATTTTTCTTTAAACCTAAAACTGCTCCAAAAAGTCTTATCTATCTATCTATCTATCTATCTATCTATCTATCTATCTATCTATCTATCTATCTATATTTTTATTGTTGGGGATTCATTGGGGGTACAAAGATCCAGGTTACACTAATTGCATTTGTCAGGCAAAGTCCCTCTTATAAATCTATTGTTTCTGTAAAAGGCAACCCTTAAGCCATTCCCTCCAATATCAGGATTCCCTTCCTTTTTAAAATTACTCGCTCCAGGTCCTAAAACACCAATTTTTAAACATGGCAGGCACCTGTAGTCCCAGCTACTTCGGAGGCTGAGGCAAGAGAATCGCTTAAGCCTAGGAGTTGGAGGTTGCTGTGAGCTGTGATGCCACAGCATTCTACCCAGGGTGACAGCTTGAGGCTCTGTCTCAACAAACAAACAAACAAACAAAAAGCAAATAAACACGGCTTTTAAAATTTCACTGTCCTTCTCCCTGTTCCCACCACCCCCCGCATCATCTGAGTTTTTTGCTCCGCTCTGTGAATGAGCTTTTCCTTACCTCTTTTCTCTGTCCCCTTCCAGCTGCCCATATGCTAGCTGCTTACCTTTGGTCTACCTACCCGAGCCTGTCTTAACCTGCCACCGTCAGATCTCCCCGAAGGGAAGTTCTGATGCTATTAATCCCTTGGCCAAAAACCTGTGCTTGTACCCTCTCCTGCCTCAGGTTCTCCTTCCCCAGGATCATGTGGTCATGGCCTGGAAGGTCTTGTTATTAATAGAAGCAATTGTTTGTGGAAAGCAAAGTGACCTCTCTCATAGCATATTTATAACTGTTTGTTGATATTGTTCTAATAGTCTTGTGTTAAGTATTGTATTTGCTGCCTCTTCCCCACCCAACTGCACTATGTTTTCCCTCCACCTTTTCTGTTTTGAGTCCCCTGTAGACCTGTGAATATAGTGGGCCTTTGAAGAGTGTATTCAGCTGCATTCATGGTGTTGTGTTCCCAGGCTGTGCTACTGTTAGATGAAATGGCAGGGAGACCCACTGCCCATATGGCTGACAGTGTGATCTACAGTACAATAGTTGAGATATCTCTGACATTGAAGTGCTGTCATTTATTGGGACTTGATCACTGGCGCATTTATTTTTGGTTTGCATCCCTATTTTGGCTTTACTATGTCTTGAATTTAGCAATCATTTTTAACTATCCTATTTTAAACCAAACATCTATCTACATGCCTTGCTTATTATGTGACAAGCCCTTGTCTTTGCCTGTCTTTCCTATTAGAAGACTGAAAATGATTAAATGATGCTGTTGTTTTGATAACCGCTTTACATTCTTTGAAGCCTGAGGAATATTGTCACTATTTTGTTAAGCAATTTTTCTTAAGTTTTTTTCTCTCCTTCCTCAACTTTTTAATTCCAGTAAAAGATTTACAGCTAAGTGAAAATGAGTTGCATTTATCCCAAGCAATAGGGGTAAAGAGTGGGATAGAAATCTTTAGCAGCTTAGTTATTGCTTCTGACATTCAAGAGTTCAGCTTGAGGAACAGTAGCTGGCTTGAAAAGAATATGGCTTGAGGACGAAGGTGAGAAGGAGATGAAGGATGCATCTATGGAACAAGTTTGTTTCTTATTTGCTTTAAAAATCATTTAAGAAAAGCACATTTCACCAAGTTGAATTTCAACTTGACGTATGTCCAGATGTTAAATGGCAGGACTCCAAACACTGAATGTGCTACACTTTTAGAAAAATAGGGTAGTGTTTTGTTTTATTTCCTTTTGTCTCTTTAAAAATAAAGGTCAAGAGAGGTATCAGTAGGAAAATGAATATCGATGTGCACAGCTATGATTTAATTAAAAAAAAAAAAGAAAAGAAGTGGATTTAGAGGTGTGAATGTCCTCATTGAGGAATAGGGGTGATATTTTTAAAAGGAAATAATAGTTTAATAATAGTATGCAGGAAATGGGATTACAATTTTAGTTAATTGTAAATCAGTGTAAGTCTATAATGCAATGTAGCTGCTAGAACTGTGACTAAATTATTATTAGGTTGTTTTATATTTTATTGTAAGCATCCTGTAAAGATTTTAGGTGTTATATGCTTTCTAAACTTTTGTATTTACCTTATAAAAAATCAAAATTATAACAAAACTTAATTCATGGTATTTGTCTTCCATGATAACTGATAGCATATTCTTATAGGGCCCTATTGGATTATGATTGAATTAAATGTTTGTTTCTTAATTCTCTGGGGTAATAGAAGTATTAATTGGTCCGAAAAAGTCAATATAATGAACTTTGTAGAAATGATATGTTTGTGTGGGGGGCATGTATATGGAAGATGGAGAACTGTCCGAAGCATTGTTGGTGCTTTAAAATAGAGCAGAAAATAGCCACAGAAGATGTTAAGTGACTGTGCGATGTGTGTGAATTAGATCTTTGAGTGTGTACAGGTGGATTGTCTTTGCAAGCAGCGGCACTGTCCAGAAAGGAAGTGTCTGTGCTCAGTTTTGATTGCTTGCTTTCCAAAGAACAATTGCTATCTTAATTTTGTTTTCAATGTCAAAAAATATTGTATTTTAAAAATTGTCTCAGATACTCCCATTTTTAAATGCTTGTTTTAAAATGACATATAGCGAAGGCAGGAGAGTGGCCCCCTTCTCTGTCCATGTGGGGTCCTGCGGCAGCTGAAGATAGAAGTAATGGTTGAGAAAACAGCACAAGAAAACAGCTAACCGTGGTCAGTAGTAAGTTTGGCAGTCTGCTTAACCTGCCAAGGGAGAGAAAAATATGTTTCTCCCAACCCCCAAGCAGATGAGTGCTTAACGAATAAAAGGAAATATATTAGGAATCTCATGTGCCTTTACTTCAAAACATTTTTTTAACTCTTTGTATCACTGGATATGCACACATACATGTACATGCAAACACGCATCTTCCCATGGTGGAGTTTCAGAAAGGCATGTAGAAGCTCACATACTCTCTTCGAAACTGCTGTTACCCCAAATTTTGTCCCCTCTAACTGCATTCAGCTCTTCATTCGTAATTACACAGATACAAATTGCAAATGACAGTAACATATTTACAGTACTTTGTTTTTATGTTATAAAACAAATGTTGTATTTCTTTCTAATGTCATTTCTAGAATGACTTAAAATGCTAAGTATATAAGACAGACATTATAAAGCAGAGGTTTTCCCCTTATTACTCAGTAGGGGAGCTGGGAATTGAGAGAGTTGGGTAGCAATAACAACAAGTTAGAGCCGTCAGTTGTTTCCTCAACTGGAAAACGAGCTATTGTAAAGGTTAAATGAAGACTTAGCTGAAGCACATACCGTTTGGTGGGAACTCACTAACGTGGTAATACTGTTATTGTGATAAGTGGAAGAATCAGAAAAGATACGGGGAGACTTTGAGATTTCAGCTCTCACGTACATACACGCATGGTTCTTCTGGCCACTGCCTGGTGCCCTTGGAATTTACCGGCTATCTGCCAAAAACTATCAAAGGAGTTGATGGAAAATAATAGTTTACAACATTTTCATCTGATTCTCAGTTTTCAGGGGGATACTCCAAAGTTCTTTGGGAGAACTTTAAAAGTTTACATTTGAATGTAGTTCATCAAAGATGCCTTTTGGGTCCAATGTTACTGTTAGTAAATTAATGTGATTGAGTTTCAAGCTTTTTGCTTATGCTTCTCTAACACTTTGTGAGTCCGAAAATGCCTTTTAGAAATTTGTGTTACAAATAATCTCTTCAAACACAAGAGGAGATAAGACAATGAGCCTGTCATCCCAAGAAACCCAGCACAGTCCAGCGTTTCACATCTATTCCTGGCTCTTTTTATTCTTGTGTTACATTTACAAATATTAAAATTCACTTTTTTGTGTAAAATTCTATAGATTTTAATCATGAGTCTTTATTATATTACAGAGATATTTATAAGTACATCATCCCTGTAGCTAAACACAACTCTAACTCTTCGCAACTACTGACCTATAGTTTTGCATTTCTAGAAAACCATATGAATGGAATCATAAAGTATATAACCTTTTAGGAATGGCTGCTTTTACTCAACATACCACGTTGAGGTTCATCTATATTCCTGTTGCTGTGTGTCATTATAGTTTCTTTTTATTGCTGGGCCTTGGAGGAAAGCACCACAGCTTGTTTGGAGGACATGTGAGATCTTTTCAGTTATTGGTGATTATGAATAGAACTGTTATAAATATTTTGTGTGAATGCAGTTTCTTACCTCTCTGGGCTGTGTATCTGGGAGTGCTGTGTCCTCTGGAAAGTGTATGATTAGCTTTAGAAGAAGCTGCCAAACTATTTATTAGGATGGCTGTATGTATCACTTTGCATTCCTGCCGGCAACGTATGAGAATTCTAGTTGTTCTTGCACTGTCCTCAGTGCTTGATATTGTCAGGTTTTTAACTTTGTTTTTCTTCTAGCCAATCTAACAGGTGTGTGGTATTATCCCAAGTGTGGTTTATTATTTTGCATTTTCCTAATGGCCAATCTTTTCATGTTGTCCTTTGGTAAACTATCTGCTCAAATCTTTTGCCCATTTTAAAAGTTAGGCTTTTTTATTATTGAGCTTTGTTCTTCATAAATTTGCATATGAATTATTTGTTGGATATGTGAAATGCACATATTTTCTCTGAGTCATTTCTTTTCACCCTTATCAAAGTATTTCAGAGAGCAAAAGTCTTTAATTTTGATGAGATCCAATTAATCTGGTTTTTTTCTTTAATGGTTTATACTTTTGGTGTTGTATCTAAACAACACTACCAAATCCAAGGTCACAAAGATTCCTTTGGTCCTTTTTTCCTATGAGTTTTATCATTTTTATGGCAGCAGTTCTCAACCTGTGGGTTGCGACCCCTTTGGGGGTCTAATGACCCTTTCACAGGTGTCGCCTACATACATCCTGCATATCAGATATTTACATTACGATTCATAACAGAAGCAAAATTACAGTTATGAAGTAGCAACGAAAATAATTTTATGGTTGGGGGTCACCACAACATGAGGAACTGTATTAAAGGGTTGCGGCATTAGGAAGGTTGAGAACCACTGTTTTATGGTAATATGTTGAGGTAATATGTTTTAAGTTAATTTTTATATAAGATATAAGGTATATGTAGAAAACTGAAACTGGACCCACACCTTTCACCATTAACTAAGATAGACTCTCACTGGATTAAAGATTTAAACTTAAGACACGAAACTATAAAAATACTAGAAGAAAGTGCAGGGAAAACTCTTGAAGAAATTGGTCTGGGCGAATATTTTATGAGGAGGACCCCCTGGGCAATTGAAACAGCTTCAAAAACACACTCCTGGGACCTGATCAAACTAAAAAGCTTCTGCACAGCCAAGAATACAGTAGGTAAAGCAAGCAGACAGCCCTCAGAATGGGAGAAGATATTTGCAGGTTATGTCTCCGACAAAGGTTTAATAATCAGAATCCACAGAGAACTCAAACGTATAAACAAGAAAAGAACAAGTGATCCCATCACAGGCTGGGCAAGGGACTTGAAGAGAAACTTCTCTCTGAAGAAGATAGGTGCACGGCCTACAGATGTATGAAAAAATGCTCATCATCTTTAATCATCAGAGAAATGCAAATCAAAACTACTTTGAGATACCATCTAACTTCAGTAAGATTAGCCCATATCACAAAATCCCAAGACCAGAGATGTTGGCATGGATGTGGAGAAAAGGGAACACTTCTACACTGCTGGTGGAAATGCAAATTAATACATTCCTTTTGGAAAGACGTTTGGAGAACACTTAGAGATCTAAAAGTAGACCTGCCATTCAATCCTATAATTCCTCTACTAGGTATATACCCAGAAGAGCAAAAATCACATTATAACAAAGATATTTGTACCAGAATGTTTATTGCAGCCCAATTCATAATTGCTAAGTCATGGAAAAAGCCCAAGTGCCCATCGATCCATGAATGGATTAATAAAGTGTGGTATATGTACACCATGGAATATTATGCAGCCTTAAAGAAAGATGGAGACTTTACCTCTTTCATGTTTACATGAATGGAGCTGGAACATATTCTTTTTAGTAAAGTATCTCAAGAATGGAAGAAAAAGTATCCAATATACTCAGCCCTACTATGAAACTAATTTATGGCATTCACATGAAAGCTATAACCCAGTTATAACCTAAGAATAGGGGAAAGGGGGAAAGGGAGGGGAGGGTGGGGGTGGGTGGGCAGAGGGAGGGTGATTGGTGGGATTACACCTGCCATGCATCTTACAAGGGTATATGTGAAACTTAGTAAATGTAGAATATAAATGTCTTAACACAATAACTAAGAAAATGCCAGGAAGGCTATGTTAACCAGTGTGATGAAAATGTGTCAAACGGTGTATAAACTAGTGTATGGTGTCCCTTGATGGCATTAATGTACACAGCTATGATTTAACAATAAAAAGAAGACTCCTCTTTATGGAGGAAGCATGCATTCTACTGTTTTTCTATGATGCTTAGAGTTTTGGAATCACTTTGATGAACCTGGTGGCACAAACAGCCATTGGCAAGTTATTTAGTCATTGAGCAGCCAGTGGGGGAGATTTTGCTGACCCAATAGAACTGGCTGAGCTGGGTTCCCCCAACACCAACGTATGTCTCTCCATCTGCAAGTGTTGTATAGTTGACGGTTGCCTCAAATTCTACTGTATTTATTATTGACTCCCTGTAAGTGATAAGGAACAGAAAGCAAAGCAATACAAAGAGGACGTTCATTTATAACCCGGTTTTTCAGTCACAGTGATAATTCTCACACTGATTTTACTTTTTCTTGTTCTTTCTCATGTTAATTCAGGAATTGATGACTTGAACATCTCCCTTAATCTCCTCAAGCCACAGTTTTATTCTCTGTAAACTTATAGGGTCGAGAAGCATGATAAATAAAATAAAATTCATACACATTCTCTGGGGCAGTAATTTCTGTCTCTCTGGGTTCCTATAAGGAGTAAAAGAGATGACAAATATGAAGTGGTTTGGCTTGTAGCAGATCCACAGAATATGTTAGTTTGCATTTCCCAGTTACATTAACAAATAAAACAAAAATGTCTGGAGTCCTAGTCAGGGTTTATGGAGTTGGAGAGAAAAATGTAAGGATGTATGCGTATGTTCTATACACACACACACACACACACACACACACATAATGTGTGGCGTATATACAAACTGATGCAACTAACCGAAGATTAAGTAGATTTCCTTGTTTTGTAGTGTTGTGTCTAAGACCCCAAGTTAAAAGCAATACAAACTCAGAACACTCATTTTCTAATAACAAAAACTTCAAGCTGGGAAGTGAGTCCATGAAAGAACAGTAGGAGGTAGAACTGGCCACCAAGCCTATGCGCTGTCCAGGGTACGTGCATAGTGAGACAATAGTGCTAAGGAGAGGGAAGGCACCATCTTTGGGTGAAGCTCTGCTCCCTGTACATGGTGCACCTGCTCTGCACACTTGAGGGACAATGAGAATCCTTCGCAGAAATCAGAAACTCACGCAAGATGTGCCTGGAGTCTTCACAGGTGCCTTTCTGGGATGCAGCTTGCCATGGTCCCAACCCAGCTAGGATGAGAGAGTTCTTGGGGTAGTTGTCACAATCTGTCGAGTTGAGGTATACGCACACACAGGATGGTGTCCACATCCGGTTTAGAGGTGTCAGAAGACATGAGGCTGCCAGCCCGTCCAAAAGGGGTCTTGCTCCAGTGAGCCTGGAACAAAGGTGAGGGAAACATTATCCCTGCTATGCTGGGCCTCACATCGCATGGAGGAAGACTGCAGCTGTTCTGGGAGCTCCCCTTGAGGAAGCGCAGAGGTTTCAGAGGAGGCAGACTCTGGAGGTCTCGCCAGCAATTCCCGAGGCAAGCAGGATCACACAAAGTGCAGCTGAGTCAGAGTATCTACTGCTGAAGGGATTAACTGGAGAAGAGGCTATACTGGAGGGTTACTCTGTATCTGACACTAGCAAGAAGGGGTGAAGCTGATTGATATCCCAAGGTAAAATATAGATCTTCCAACTATCCATGGATCTTGTACCAGTTACTTTATTCCTAAGTCTCAGATTTCATATCTCTAAAATAATCTTTAGAAAATATTACTTCTTTATAGAGTCCCTTTATGAGGATGTAAAGATTCTAGCACGTAGTAGAAACTACAAAAATATTCTACATAAGTCTGCAGCTAAAGGCTGTATACTGCCAAGTATTTTAAGTGTGAACAAAGCAATTTTCATGGTTTTATGTAATTTACAAAGCTCTAGAACTCATTGGAGAGCCAAAACAATTCTCCCAAGCCACAAGCTAATAAAGAAATAGAGCCAGAGGTGGTGGCTGTGGCTTAAAGGAGAAGGACACCAGCCCCCTATGCCGGAGGTAGAGGGTTCAAACCCAGCCCCGGCCAAAAACAAACATTATATATATAAACATTACTATATATATATATATATATATATATATAAAGAGAGAGAGAGAGAGAGAGAGATAGATAGATAGATAGATAGATAGATAGATAGATAGATATCTGGTATCTAAACCCAAATACAATTCTCAGTCTTTTTTTCTGGAATTGGCCCCAAAGGAAGGGAGGAAGGGGCACTTAATTACTAAAAAAAAGTACCAAGCACAAAATTCAGCTCATAGAAATAAGATAATTTTTTTTTTTCCTTTTGCATATACAGCCAGTCACTGATAATTGGAAAAGCTGGCTGCATTTACTCTCTGTGTGCATGCTGGCTATCAGCCTGCTGGAGGGTTTTGGGTACATATCTGCCTTAGAGAAAATGCTGATTAAATCTCTGCACTTTACTTGCAATGAATTTTTCTCTGTCAGAGAGATTTATGTGATCATAAAGTAAGGGTAATCAAGTGAAGGAAGGACTTTCCCCAGAATCCTAAACCTAAGAATATATGAAACCAGCCCAACTCATATAATTGAATAGAAAACCTTCATAGACATTGGTACAGATCCTTTTTATTGCTAGAAAAATCTATTAACACTGCTCCAATAGCCTTTGGAGATTTGAAATGTTAAAGAAACAATTTTTCTTATTGATAGTTAAATTCAGATATTAAAAACTGAGCTACGTTATGGAGTGTTTGTCAGTTACATACATCGAAGGGAAAATATATAAAGGGTTCTAAAATAATTATTTTATGTCAAGCATGTAGTCATTCATATGTTGTAATGTGATTTAAATATCTCCAAAATCCTTGGAAGCATTATCTTCACTTTAAAGATGAGAAAATCTTGAGAATCCAAAGTTACCCTTTGTCACATTGTCAGACTTGAATATTACAACACTCTGTAAAAATTTATATGATAATTTGGTCATTATTTCTGAAAACCAGAAAGAAAATATTTAATCATATTTTTGAAATGTGTTAGATAATTCTCAATTTTACATACCTGAGTGAGGGAGTTTTCCAATTATGAATAAACTCAGACTCATACATGGACATGGATAGTTGAACATGTTTTAAAATTTTAGTCAAATGGAAAACAACCAAAAATATCAGTTCATCCTTCAAGTTAAGGTTCGTTGAGCAAAAACATAAATTATATTTTATCTAGTGTCATCTATTCAGGTATTATTCTATTAAAAAACTCATGGTGTGCATATCATATTCAATAATATATTAGAAAGCAATGGAGATATAATAATAAATGATATTTACCTCATCTAAATGCAACAAGTGTGTAGTGTATATACCAAGTAATACCTGTAAGTGACCTATAAATGAATAAGTATATGAATATAAAAGAAAAAGATGGAAAAAGCAATTTATGGAAGACAAAATCCAAAACATTTAAAATATAAAAAGACACAAAAATAATTTTGTATAATATAAAAGCAAAAAATAAAACAGCAAAAGTGATATACTATATATACTGAACTTTTGAAACACAGCAAGTTAGGAATTGTGAACCCTGAATTAATGACTTTTGAGAATACACTGGGACCATTCTGCTGCACCTGTCGAATGATTCCTTTCTTAGATCTACATCCCAAAGAACTTTTCCCAGAAGTCCATAGGAGAACACCATCAGCATGCTCACGGCAGAATCATTGATGATCCTGGGGGCAAAGTCATGATTATGGGAATAATCAAGGATAAACAATAATGCTTTCTCATGGATATAATATCAATAGTCCATGAAGAGAAAGAGAAAAAATACAATGGATGATGTGGACGAAGGAAATAAATAAATGACATAAAAGAGATATTTGTCACGGGTAAAAGACAATGTACTGTCAACTGAGGAGTGGGAGTAGTTGAATAGTTATTTTTAGTTTTCTGAGGATGATCTGATATGGAATCTAAACTATATTAAACCATGGAAGTAGAGGACACAACAATGATGGTTTCCAGAAGCTGGAGTGGTACATGGGATGGAGACAGCGGTGATATATTTCTTTTTTTTTTTTTTTTGGGGGGGGGTGGCAGACAGAGTCTCACTTTGTCACCCTCAGTAGAGTGCAGTGACATCACAGCTTACAGCAACCTCAAACTCTTGGACTCAAGCAATTCTCCTGCCTCAGCCTCCAGAATAGCTGGGACTACAGGTGCCTGGGGCAACACCTGGCTATTCGTAGAGATGGGGTCTTGCCGTGGCTCAGGCTGGTCTTGAACTCCTGAGCTCAGGCAATCAGCCAGTCTTGGCCTTCCAAGTGCTAGGATTACAGGCATGAGACACCATGCCCAGCCTGAAAGTTGCAATATTGATTTTATTAACAATTTTATTAACAAGATTTCAGTTTGATAGAAAAAAACAAGTTTTAGTCATCTAACATGAGATGTCAATTATAATAAATAATAAACATTATATTAATATATGGCAAAATCATTGAAAGAGCAGACTGTAAAGTGAAAGTGCCTTTGACTTTCATGCAGGAAGCTCTCCTGCATTAATTATGAGAAAAGTAGGGCTTTCCTTTGTGATTTTTTTTTTTTTTTTGGCAATTTCAGAACCAACTTTGAGGATCAGGAGATGGTGCCCCAAGTCCAAGGTAGAGTTTTCAAATCATGTGTTTCTTTTTATTTTACAATTACATCATTAAAATTAATTCTCATGGGCTATTTTCACTAATATTTTACTCTTAAATAGCAGTGAGAAAATTTTAAGGCTTGATTTTTTTTTCCTTTACTGTTTTATTTT
This sequence comes from Loris lydekkerianus, assembly GCA_963574355.1. Taxonomy (NCBI): domain Eukaryota; kingdom Metazoa; phylum Chordata; class Mammalia; order Primates; family Lorisidae; genus Loris; species Loris lydekkerianus. The sequence continues at coordinate 33,835 of CAUYPK010008408.1, read as the reverse complement.
ATATATTGCATAGTTTAGTATGACTTAATTGATTTTTAATTTGTAAAGGATCTCATTAGATAAAGTAATTAGTGACGGGTATTTGTGCTGAAAAAGAAATAGTTTATTTTGCATTTTTTTTTAGTATAGATTCAAGGGGTGTAAATTGTTTTTGAAGCACAGACTACTTAGGAAATTGTAATTTTCCTTGCATGAACAGCTCAGCTAGATAAAAACTGAAATTGTGAAATAAGTTTCTTGCTATTTTTAGTCTTGGTACAATTTATGTTTTCCATGTCTTTTCAGTTATAAGTTTCCATTTTTATGACCATCTCCACATGGTACAAACTGACATCTTTGAAATAAACCATAATGCATTTTTCAATTTAGATTTTGCCAAATTTTATGTATTCATTTCTAACAGGACTGTCTTTATATAAATTCATTAATTTCAGAACATTGTCCATAACTGGCGAATACTCTAATTATTAAATAAATTAACAAGTGCACTTTACTTCTGCAAATTCTAATACAGTTTGAGTAAAATTAAGTCTAAGTAAGGAAATACAACAAATAAATCTACATTTACTCCTGTTATAATAATATACTTGATCAAATACGATAGAATTATTCAAAATATTTGTGGAAGTTTTAAGTAAGTAAAAACACAAGTATCATTTAAGGATCCTTGCCATAAAAATACACATGTATTCCACAGTTCCCTACGATGATACACACAGATACATCTGCAGTCATGCAGTTATCCTTGGTGGTATAGGGTCATTTTGTAAAACTAAGTAAATATTTTCCTTCTTTGTTTGCTATTTTTGTCATACATCTCACCCCAGTAAATCCCTTCTTTGATGCACATCTGTGTGGACTGAAAGACCTTTGTTGACCATTCTGTCCCTGACTTCCCTTTGCAAACCACAGTGTTGTCCCTAGATGGACACAGTAAAGGCTATAATGAAAAAACTGGGGAAATTTAAAATTATTATGTTCACTGTGATAGATGTCAGGTTAGACCACCCTCAAGAGAGTCTATGTGCAATAGCCCCCACGATGCAAAGCATTTGCCCTAGAAGGCTGATCTCCTCTTTGCAAGACGAATAGGGAACAAATGCAGCCCCCAAAAGCTTGCTGACAATGATGGCTCTCCCAGCATGAAGGACTTCTCAGGATCACTCTAGCTCACAGCATCATGGACTTGATTAGAATGTGGACATCTAGGATTTCTCTGAAACTTAATATAATTTTCTTTCTTTAAGAAAATAACCCTGAAATATGAGGAGCTTATAAATAAAACAAAGACTTATTTCTTACTTATTCTATCTTTCCGATACATCTTGGGGAGTCGAGCTCATGTTGAGAGGATATACTTTTATTTGAAGCCAATTAGGCTTTTAACTTTTTCATCAATAGAACTCACGATCTTCCACAGAAAGAGGACAGAGAAGAGACAGAGATGATAGCACAAATGTAAATACATGGCCCCACCATGTGGACTCGACCCACAGCCCATTGGTCAGAATTGGACTCGTGACTCCTTTTTCAAGGTTTGAGACATGCAGTCTTCCTGTGGTCACACATAGGGAGCAGGATCAGAAACAGGTGATCATCAGACTCTCTAACAGTATTAGGAATGATGTAGCTACTTGCTTTGACCTATGCTGCATTCTGACGATAGAAGCAAAACAGACCTTATCACTTTGTTTTTGTTTGTTTTTATTATTTTTTAGGTGGCACAAAATAAACCAATCAGAAAACAGGGCAACTACCATTTTCAGTGTATGAAAAATGGTACAAGATATTGCAAGTACCTCTTCCTCTACGAAATCCCCCTTTCTCCCAATCAGAGGTAGAATTTCTCTGCAGAACATGATCAGGATCAGGATGAGAAGGAGGCACACATCCTGGAGTATTTTGTACACATTACTATAGCTGCAGAGTATAGACGTAGAGTTTGGAAAACATTGCACACAAAATACTCCATCGGTGAAGGATACGTCTTTTCTTATATGCAGTGTCACTTGATGGACAAATCCCTGAGATTTGAGGCTTGGGGTCATATTTGATAGGTTCTACTTCAAACACTTATCAAAATTACCTCTGACGGGACGCAATAGTTGGGATTTCAACAGTAGCAAAAAATAGACATCCTACTAAGTAATGTAACAAAATATAAAGCATGCGAATAAAAAATGTATTAACTGAGTTTGATAAAGCCTGAAGTCTCATTGCTGTTGCCATTTATATGTATTGAGCACCTACTATGCGCTGTGCTAGTGCTGGATATTTAAGACAAAATGGTGTGTAAAATACATGGCCCCCAAAGATATTGCAGTACTGCTGCATTTGAGAGAATTGTCAGTAGATTAATATCACCATTACCTAGTCCATCCATATGGGCTTTCAAAGGAGAGAGACCCAGACCCCACCCACTTGCAAAGCTGTGCTGGGGAGGAAAAGGACTGATGTAGTGTGTTTCACAATGTTTTTTGGGGACTAGCTAGTAAAACAAGGAAATAAAAATAATAGTTTTAATATTCCATGATGTACATATACCACAATGTATTAATCCATTCATGGGTCAGTGGGCTTCTTCCATGACTTGGCTATTATGCATTGAGCTGCAATGAACCATCTGATGAAATTATCTTTGTTATAAAGTGATTTTTGGTCTTTCAGATATACTCCTAGTAGGATGGAGCTGGAACATATCTTATTTAGTAAAGCACCTCAAGAATGTAGGAAAAAGTATCCAATGTACTCGGTACTATTATGAAACCAATTTATAATCACTCACACATTCATATAAGAATAGATCACAGCTACAGCCCAGGATGAAGGAGGGAGGAGGGTGGGAGAGGAGGGGGAGACCAGCTGGAGGGAGGGTGAATGGTGGGATCACACCTATGGTGTATATTGCCAGGGTACATGTCGGATCTATTAGTATAGAGTATAAATGTCTTAACACAATAATTAAGTAAATGAGGTGAGGGGTATATTAACCAGTACGATGTAAGCATTCCAAATTGTATATGAAATCAGCACATTGTACCCCATAAATGGATTAATGTACATATGATCTACCTCTTTATATTTTAATAAAGAAAAAAAATCTAAAAAGATAATGGTTTTAGAATTCTTAATAAATATTGACATTTATTATTAAGAAGTATAATCTCTATGTGCCAGTGATAAAACTAAGAAAAAACATTCCTTATATAAGTAAGTGGATAGCAGCAGACGAAGGCACAGTTAGTAATGAGATAACATAAGGATCTCACGTGAGGTCAGATTCCCCTGACGTAGAGCCTAAGCCAAGAGTTTGTGTGTTTGTGATTCATAAGGGATATGTCTCGGGAAATTCCAGTTAATAAAATACATGATAAGGAAAGAGGAAGAAGATAAACAAAGCAAACATAACCATCTTTTGAAATTTCTATTTCCACGCTGATATTTCCAAGTATTTTGTAGACTTTCCTCTACATGAGAAGGTATTGTAAAAATGGTCCATTTTCAAACTATTTTTAAGGTATTAATTTCTACAGTGTCATATGTTAGTTTCTACGGTGTTTGATAACACTGCAGTCCAAATTTTCACATCTCTTATTTTCTTTCTTTTCTTTTTCTATATTTTTTGAAACCCTAGACCCAAGCATCCTGGATTTACCTTCACGTATTTGCTTTCAGATAGTTTCTTTGTCATCATCAACCAAAGCAAACTGCCAGGTATAAATGAAAAGGAAAGTTTTCTACATAGGAATAATAAATAGTCCAAGAACACAGAACACCAGATTTCCACACAAAATCACATACGGCCAGAAAAAAGCAAAATGGAAGAAACGGAACAAATAACTTTGAGGTTTTATGTTTAAATTTAATAATCCTCCTCATTTTAATAAGCACTGAAGTCTATATCTTTTATAAGAGAACACATTAGTGTAAAAGTATAATTCACGGCAAAAGAAATTACAAATAAAGATGTTTATTATCTTCTTCCACTGTCTCGTCACAAAGACTACTCATTTGTCAATAAGATACATCCCCCAAATTTAAAATTCTTCTCAAATGTTTTAAGAAAATAAAAACGATCGTTATGTATCTACCAAAACAATCACAAACCTATTTTGAGTATAAAATTTCACTTAGGGCTCTTTATTCCTATTTCATTTAGACATTTTTTTCACATATTGACAAATAAACTTTAGGTATTACTGGGTCAAACCTAGAATTTTCACAGAAGAACATTCATAGGGATATAGTCACAAAAGTTTTAGTGCAGATATTTATAATTTGATGGATCAAAATAGGCTATGTCTGCCCTCATCTCTGCATTCAATAGCAAAGACCCAATTGCCACAGAGAAAATCAGACCCCTCCCCTTAAGGAGGTCAGTAACTTGGTAGGCAGGGCCCACATGAATCTGCAGTGTCAGATGTGGTTCTGTCGAAGTCCAGATGTGCCAACCAGGAGGAAGCCTTTCTGCTCAGATGTAGGTGGCGCTGTACACAGCCATGTATGATTTCTGAGCATCTGTTGTTTTTGGGTCCCACTGATTTATCCTTCCCGCTTTTTTTTTTTTTTTTTTTTTTTGCAGTTTTTGCAATTTTTGCAGTTTTTGGCTGCGGCCAGGTTTGAACCCACCACCTCCGGTATAGGGGGCTGGCAGGCACCCTACTCCTTTGAGCCACAAGCACTGTCCAATCCTTCACACTCTTTAAGAAATAAACTGACCTCACTTAATTGTTTTTTGTTTTATTACCTACTAGAGATACATGCTTCAAGATAGATTTTAGCAAATCTCCCAACTCTTAATTTTCATAAAGGAACCAGTTAGCCCTCTAAATAACAAATCACTTGACATAAACTTTAAAATACTGTGTGTCACTACTCAGATGGAAAATCGTCTCATTTTGTTAGCCAGGTTTTCATGACTATTTGTTTATAATAATCAGTTCTTGTTTTTATTTTCATTTTTCATCCAGACAATGATTTCTGTATTAATTCCTTCAAACTAGAGTTGATGAAAATTCTCAAAAATCTTTGACTATTCTGAAATTTTTTTTCATAGTCTACAAATACATATGGCAATGTTTTTGGGGGTTTTTTTGGTTTTGTTTTTTTGAGACAGAGTCTCACTATGTCACACTCAGTAGAGTCCTGTGGCATCACAGCTCACAGCAACCTCAAACTCCTGGGCTTAAGCAATTCTCTTACCTCTGCCTCCCAAGTAGCTGGGATCACAGGCACCAAGCTCATATGGCAATGATTTTATTCTTATGGACTTTAAGCTTAAATTAGGTTAAATAACCAATTTTAGTGTTTAATAGTGATGCTAATTGAGGTAAACACCAAAGTCCTCAATCTAATTAATACTTGTTGGTTGAATGGTATCTTAATTTTGCAAAATATGTTGAAGAATTTCACAAAGAATTAAATGGAAGACCCTAACAAACTGCTCATTTTTAAGTATATATGCCTCATTGTTTTACATGAGCAATCCCTTGAAGAATGTTTAAATATTAATTAGAAAAATTAGATGTAGACACCAAAGTAAGTCCCATTCCTCCAAGGAATTTAAGTAGTTTAATAGTCTAGAAATAACAAAATGTCCTTCTCAGCACTGGCTTGCTTTATTTCCTTTTATTTTATTCAGAAAAGTGATTTCTTTATATTTTGAAGTTTCCTCGCCATGTGTCCACAGTTTCTGTGCTATGAATAGAGTACTTACTTGCAAATGAGAACAGTGTTTCTAACAAATCTCATGAAGTTGAACTTTAATTGCTTCACAATAGTTTTTGAATATAATTTCCTGTTTATTCTAATCAGTTTATAAACAAGCATCATTCTGTGCAGGTAGAAAATGATGCAATTGTAATGAATTGAAAAGGGTGCCAGTCCAGGACTGGTTCTCTGTGTTGATTCAACTTATTCCTAATCAGAGGTGCGTAGAGATAAATGTTTCTTCATAAAGCTTACTTTTACAACTAGGACATGAATGTTGAGATTAAAGGTTCATGAAGATAATTAAATAATAAAACTGTCCAAAATTGATTTTTTTCTATAATATCAAAATTATCTACTAGTTAATGAGGTCATTTTGGACAAGGTGGATGTATGCTTTTTTTATTGTTTGGGATTCATTGAGGGTGCCAGGAATTAGGCTACACTGATTGCATTTGTTAGATAAAGCCCCTCTTGTAATTGTGCCCCACCCACCACGACCCCGTGCCCCCTCTCTGCCCCTGTCCCCTCTCTGTCATTCTACTCTACCTCTTCTATCAGCTCATCTGCTGCCTACATCATACTAGGATTGAGGACATTGGATTCTTGCTTCTTCATTCTTGTGATGTTTTATGAAGAAGAATGTGTTCCACCTCCATCCTGCTTAATACAAAAGATGTAGAGTCTCCATCTTTTTTAATGGCTGAATAGTATTCCATGGTGTACATGTACCACAGCTCGTTAATCCATTCCTGGGTTGGTGGGCATTTAGGTTGTTTCCACATTTTGGCGATTGTAAATTAATCTGCAATTATATATATACACGAAGGACCAACTTTAATAGAAATACATATGTTGCAATATGTTGCCAGGACACCAGATGGTACTGTGTGTTTTTTAGGAGACCATGAAAACATCCAGCAACCTCTATGATTTTTATTCCTAACTTAGTTGGGTTAGGCAATTACCTGATTATTTCGTCAGCTTTCCGACTCTGCTGGGTTGGGATCCTAAAACTTACATGAATCCTTCAGGAGCAGGCCGAATAGTGCCCCTGTCTCCAGTTCTCGCGGGGTGCAGGAGTCCCTCAGCCTGTTTCCAGAGTGGAGCTCTGATCCCGGGATGTGGAATTAAGACAGCTGTGCCCTCTGGCCCCTGCTAAGACCTTCTCACAACCTTCCCACAGTGGCAGTCCCCTGGTGACTGAGACCCTCCCAGTATGGCTGACTCTCAAGCCATCAGATAGATGGCAAATCCACACCCACAAGTATTCAACTCTGGTTACTGTATGCTGTTTGAGTCCGCTCACTCTTCCAAGCTTTCCACTCAATGCAAGCTTCTCCTCCAAACCAAAAACTCTGAAAAGGCTTCCTCCCATCCCAGACCTCGGGGTGGGGGCCTACCAGTACTGCTGGGTACCAGTCACTTTCTTAATTCATCAGATTTGCACTACTGTTGATCACATGCTGTAGCCAGCCCACCACTTCCTCACTGTGTTGCCTGAGCTGGGTCTCCAGGCTAGGCCCCGCTGCCAGGTATGGCTGGCTGTACTCCTTTCCCAGTCATACTAGGAGAGCTCAGCTGAACAATCTTTCTGGTCTGCCATCTTTCTCTGCCCCTAACAAGGTGGATATTTTCAGAATTGATTTTTCCCTTCCTTACCTTTTAGAATATAAATAATTGAATTGTGATTTTATGCTTTTTATTACCTCTCTCATTTAACTATTTTAAACACCCATATTTTTTCAGGGGTGCACATACTTTCAACATTTTAAGGTAAAAGCTGAATTAAGTCATCAACAGTTTTCTTTTTTATAAAAATGTTTATCCTTTTGAGTTTGCAACACTTTCCTGCAGGGTTTCACTGGCAGGACTGATGGTACATGTCTAAATGAAGCTAGATGTAAGAATTGCCTATTACAAGGAGGCTCAAGTTTTAAAATCAAGGTGGGATCACCTTTTCAATGGCTTTTTCTCCCACAAAGCAACTTGGAGAAATTCTCACTGTTGGGCGGCCCAGAGTCTTTCCATTTCTGAGTCTTTATTTACGTTTTACATTAAAATTATTGTAAAACGCTGAAATAAACTATTAGATCTAATGAAAACATAATGTTGTTTTGGAATATCTCTTGATTTCTCAAAGTAAAGGCCCTCTAAAAAAATTCTAGTTGTTCTGAGAAAGAAGAGCCACAGTGCCTTGGAGAGCTCTCTCCCCCAAGATGCGGTCCTCATGTGTTTCGGTTAGTTTCTGCCGTTTTACAACATTAGTCACTTCTCCATTCTAACTAATTTTTGATGTGGAAAGTTTTTGTTTACCAATTTGAAGATGTTTTGGAATAAGAGAATGTTTAAAAAATTTTATGATATGTCTTACACCTCAAAATAGTAAAAACAGCATGCTTGGGAGGACTAAGTGTGGCCCAGGAAGCTTACAAATAATATTGGAACAATAAATAAAAAGATCTGTGAGACAGCCTAATATCTTTTTAAATATTGAAGTATTCTTCAACTCATCAAGGTAATTATTTACTTGTAGATATTCTAGGTTTGATTTAATATTCTTCTCAACTTTTGCACCTAATAGGCCAGGTATATGCACATTTAAAAAAGTCTTTTCATGTTTGCAACCGTTATCAGGTTTTTATGATGAAGTTATGTTTATTTGCCTTTATTGCAGAAGTAAGTGGGTTCACTTTATTTTTCAGTTTAATATTTATAATAACTTAAATAGCATGAAAAAATACCAGTTATGTTGAAGGAATCGAGTAATGTGCTGTGGAGGTTTCCTGGTTTGGGGTGGTGGGGGAGCGAAGACTGTCTTCCCAACATAGAAGGTTAAATCCTAGATCAGAATGATACTAAAATAGGAGTAAACATCCCAGTCTCTTCTTATAAAATGAAACAAAAGGCAATTTATTATATTTAACAAAAATAACTAAAAAAGAAGTGGAAATTGAGGAAGAGAATGAGGTGGAGGTAAAAGGGGAAAAATAGTAATTGTATTAATATTAAAAAATGATTCTGCCTGATAGGAATTTCTAACCTCATTTGTTCATACCTCCCTAAACCTATTAGACTGACTTTCTTAAATATGATTAGAATATTCTTAGATCATCATTAGGCAATGGAGAGATACATTTTATAAAAAATGTGTCTCTAAAATTATATATTTTTTTACTTATATTTACTCTGTAGCATTTGAAGTCTTTGAGGGCTTCTTTTGACTGGATTTTTTTAAATCGTAATATGCCTTTATTTTTAACAGTTCCTGTTTGACTATTTTTTTATTTCAGGTTAATTTGAGGGTACAAAGAATTAGGTTACAGTGTGTGCATTTGTTAGGTATAGTCCCTGTTGTACTTGCATCCCACCACGGGAGGTGTGAGATATACCCCAACATTGTCTCCAGTAAGTGGGAGCACACCAGTCCCCCTCCCTCCTTCCCTCTCTCCCACTCTCTCTGTCTCCTTCCCTCCATCTTGAATTGAGTTATTCTCTTGCATGGAACTGTATTAGATTGTCTGCTGGTTTCATATTAGTGTTGAGTACATTAGATACTTGCTTTTCCATTCTTGTGATACTTAAGCTGAAAAACTTCTCTACAGCTAAAGACACAGCAAGTAAAGCAAATAAACAACTTTCGCAATGGGAAAAGATATGTGCATGTTATGAATCTGACAGACGGTCGATAGATAATAAAGCCAAAAAGAACTCAAATTAATTAACTCAATAATTAACAACAACCACAAAAAAGTCAACGATGCCATCTATTACTGAGCAAGAGACATGAACAGAACCTTCTGTGAGGAAGACAGATGAATGGCTAACAAACCGATGAAGAAATGCTCATTGTCCGAGAAATGCAAATCAAAACCACCCTGAGATATCACCTAATCCCACTGTGAATACCCCACGTCACAAAGTCCCAAAGCTACAGATGCTGTCGTGGATCTGGAGCGAAGTTAACACTTTCACACTGTTGGTGGGACTGCAAACTAATATGCAGCCTCTTTGGAAAGAAATACGCAGAATCCTCAAAGAACTTACAATAGGCCTTCCATTTGATCCTGAAATCCCATTATTAGGCATCCCCGTGAAGAAAAAAAATCACTTTATCATAAGGAAATTTGCACTAGACTACTTGTTGCAGGTCAATTTATAATTGCCAAGATAATGGAAATACCTAAATGCCTAACAACCCAGGAATGGTTTAATAACCTGAGGCATGTGTATACCATGGAATATTATTCAGCCATAAAAATATGGGTCCTTTACATCTTTTGTATTAACCTGGATGGAGTTGAAACACATTTTGACTGGAATTTTGAGCAATATTGTAAGTGAACTTGAGTACTATGTTAGCTGTTTCCTGATGGTCATTTAAGTCTCAGAAGTTCACAGGACATAATTTTAAAATCTTGGCCCTAAAAGCATTCAGAGCCTATTTTTGACTTGACTAAATTTTCATTTCTAGAATTTCTTTTAAAAAACAAATGGAAGTTCACTGGTGAAATTGTCTTTTCACCTATTTACTGAACAAATTAATTGTAGTTGTTTTAATTTGCATCCGTTGTCTATCATATCTGGATGTTTGTCTCTGTCCACTGTCTGTTACTTTATTTATTGGCATGTTGTTTGATATTCTCTTACATCCATTTTTTTCTATTGAATGTAGGAAGTGGAGTATTCGATGATGTTGTTTTCTTCCAGAGGTTATTTACCAATTTTAGGTGATTTGATTGTGCATTGTTAAGTACGTTGGTCTTGGTGAGGCTTAGGTATTTTCTGCATGGCCTACTATTGTGACATAATCCTTTCAAGGGTCTCAGATGACATTTCAAATATTTACCAAGTATTCCCTTTCCTAGAGATTCATAATCTCCAAGTTGGATGTTTCCAGAACCACAGGGGTTGATAAAATTTGTGTTTGCTTTTGAGTCTCAACATATTCCTTTGTTGCTTCTTTCTCATATGTAAAAATCATAGATGAGCAAATAATTTGCATCGAGACTTTTCAGTTTCACTTTTTTTTCCCTGTAATATTAGTTCTCAAGGGTTTATTATGTTGGTATCCATGGAGTTTAGTGTTTTCTATCTTTAGCCCAGTCACATTGCCGCAAGCCCCATGAAGCATGCTGTCTTCTGTCTCCATGACATATGAAAAGAAATTTCTGAGAAGGAAATTTCTGGGTGAAGAAATCACCTTCTTATATACTCCTTTTATTGTGGATCACAACCTCGGCTCCTGAGGCTGTCAAACAGGATTGTTCTTTATTTCACTTTATTGTTTATGTATTACTTTATATTTTATACTTTCATAGTTATTTTCATAGATAGGGTTATTCAATACCAGCTACATTTTGCAATTTTTAGTATAATTTTTAGTGCAACTCTGAAATATTTCCTCATACTATATTTAAGAAAATGAGGAAAAGATTAAAATAATTGAATCTCTACTGTGGGTTTCCTTTTTGCCCCAGAATTCATCAATAAAACTTCCTGAGCTGTTTTAACAGTCTCTCATCTTTTGCATTTTATTTTTCTTTTAAAACTGTTCAAGTCTCGTAGAATGGTTGTTTACACTGTTGTCACAAAAAAATGAGGGAGTGATAGATTTCTCAGTCATATCTCTGCTATGTACTTTAGAAGTCCAAAAACTAGAAGTTTTTTTAATTTTTTCTGACGTGCTTGAGAGGAAAGTATGATCTTTTATGTGTAAGGAAAAAAAAAATGTGTGTGTATGTATGTGGGTATATAAAGCAAAATTTAATAATAATATTATTTGAAGTCTCCATAGTATTGACTTCACACATTTATACATGAGTATATGCTAAATTTCCCCATTAGAATCTGCCAATAACAATCTCTCATTCCAATTCTTGTCATTAAAAAATTTTGTTTTGGTTTTTACTCTATTACTTGCTATGTAATAAATTATGCCAGCTCTGTATCTGCTGTAGAGTAAATGTTTTTGCATAATTATTTTCTAAATGCAAGTCTGCTTCTTTCTTCTTCATATTAAAATTGCATACCTGGCTTTAGTTTTGTTAGCATTTAATAGGTAGTTTTAGAACAGAAGGAACTTGTGTCATGTTCTTTCCTCTCTGTGTCAGAGATGTATAAGGATTTGAGTCTTGGTTTAATCCTCCTTGCCTAATTAATTCACAAAATTCTATTAAAGTTTTAAGAAAGGAGCACAGAATGAAGCCTCTGTAGCTCACGGCAGAGATTGTTTATTGCACTTGATAAGTCAGTGAGTTTGACGTCATTCTCACCTGAGGTGTCCCTAGAACATACTAAAACTGCATGGAGTTGGTGTATGCATCCTAGCCATGCGTATGATGACTAGAAAGTCTCAGCATTAATTTTAATCTTACTTTTGCTTTGCTGAGATTATTGAAACTCAACACAATTGGCAATGTTACTTTCAGAATGTAAGACTGATGTGGAACTATATAATACATACTATGAATTATATGACATGTCTTTAAAAATAGGTATGAGAATGTTTATTGTATTAGAGGTGATATGTGTATACAGATACAGGGTGGGTATAAAGTTCATGTGCAATATAAATAGTAAACTAATACAGCATGAAATTTTAAATTTGGATGACATAGGATATGTTTAAGTTAACGAGTGTATGTGGAGGCAGCACAACTGGAAGTTTAATTTTAAATATATGTAGAAGAAACCAAGAATTTGGAACCAAGAAAGCTTAGTTTTAAAGTCTCCGTAGTGCCATAAACACATAAAAAATATCATAAAACAATTTTAACATGTACTTTCAAGGGACATAATTTAAAGCAAGGGAAAAAAGAGGCTAATGCAGAAAAATCAGATATATTTTATATTAAGGATAGTATGGGTCCAATTTACAAAAAAGATAGAATTTTTGAGAGAATAGATCAATGCACATGCATTCTGTGGCATTGAAGCAATTCCAAAACTATTTAAATATGAAGGAAAATAAAAATGCTTTCTAAATGAAGTTTATGGCAAAGAGATTATTCATTTCTTCAATGTTAAAGTCATTTTAAAAATATGCTTTAGAAGATACTGATTCAAAGTCAACTTCTCAGTTATAAGTTAAATAGGAAATATCTATCTGTCCATGTCCTTTCCAATTAGTTGTAATTTTACCTGCAATAATATATCAATGTAACCACCATCTTTCAATTTTATATTAACTTAAACCCATTTTGCCATATTTTAGTGTGCCTTTTCTCATCATTAAAAATGTTTTAATTTAAATCATTTAATACTTTCAGATCTGAATATCATCACAGTTTTAAATTTAAATTAAAAGCTGCATGATTTCTTTTTGTAAAAAGAGGAATGTATCATCATAGCTTCAGAACCCCTGGCCTTGTTTATTATGACTGTTGATAAACAAAAGAGATCTATATGGTTTTCATATGTGGCTTCAAGGAGTTTGGGTCTACAGAAAAGAAATACGGTGAACAAATTTAATTTGTTACAAAGAAAGAAATAGAGATTATTACTAAAAAATGAATGAAGGGGAAAACCCAGTCTGCAGTGTTAGAAAAAGGATGAACGAGAAAGAGCAACTTCAGCTGAGACACAACAGATCAGACTGGTGTCTGTCCAGGCATTTCCCTGACAAGCCGCGTTGGGAAGAGGAACAGTAGGTGCCCCGCACCAGGTGTGGTGGGACTCCAAGAGCTGAAAGAGGCTCTTGATGTCTCCTGCAAAGGGAGCAAGTTCATGGTGGGCAGAAATGAGGCTAGACAATAGCATGGGACATATTGCACAGGGAAGTGTAAACCATTTTAAAGATTATAGATTTTATCTTTAGCTGTGGCGTGACGAAAGTGTCTGCACACTTGTACGTTGTCCACAGTGAGGATTAAGCTGCCACAGTGAGAATCTATGAAAAACCTACATAAAGAAATATTACCTGATGGGAAAAATGTTTTTCTATGGATTTATTTCTATGGTGCGTAAAAAATAGTTCATTATTTTACTGGTTTCTCTTAAAATTCTGAAGTCTATGCTTCAATACGGGCATTAATCGGTGCTTTTACACATCCCCCACAAAATAACCATAAAGCCAGAATTCTTTACTGCCCATTTCCTTTGCCTTGATTTATATGTAGTATCTGCCTAGCATTTTAACTTAATTTCAACGTTTAAAACATTGCTGTTAAAGTATGATACACATACACAGAAGTACATATGTGTAGACAAATGACTGCTTTTGTTGGATTTTTCAATAGTTACACTTATGCATTAAATAGCACTCAGATCTAGAAATAAGCACACTAGCACCCCCCAAAGCCCTGGATTTTGCCCCTTTCCAGCCAGTGGCCCTTTCATGGAAACCACTACCTGAATTCTAACACAGAATTTGGCTAAGTTTTAGTACGCTATGTAAGTGAAGTCACGTAGTGTGTTTTGTCTTTATCTTCTTTAATCAATATTTCATTTGTGATATTTATACATATTGTGGCATCAAGATGTAGTTAAGAAATCCCCACAGCTGTATATATATCATTATAAAAATATAAAACTATTTATCCAGTATACTGTTAAGGGACATTAACTGTTTCAGTTTTGATTATTGCTGATATTCTAGTACATTTCTGCTACACATCTGCAATCATGATTATTGGATATATATATATATATATATCTTCAGAATATCTATCTATCTATCTATCTATCTATCTATCTATCTATCTATCTATCTATTGAGAGCAAGAGAACAAAAAATACAGTAGTCCAAAAAGAAGTGTGACATAAAGGGGAGGTAAAATTCAAGGAGACAGAATTTAAAGCCATGGAAAATTACTCACAGACCATAAAATCCAATGCAGTTTTCTAAACTGGATTTCAAAATTGCTGTGGACCAGCAATTAGAAAGATTACACACCATGATCAAGTGGAATTTGTCCCACGGATGTATGGAGGGTTCAATACCCATGAATAAATAAACAGCATACACCACATAAACAAAATAAAGGATAAAAAATTTTATAATTATCTCAAAAAATGCATGGAAAACATTCAATAAAATTCATCATTCTTTTATGAGAAACTTTCCTTTAAATTAGCTGTCAGCTTGTGATTTATCATATTACATGAATATTTTGAATGTAGCTTTAAAATCATGCAGATTTGGGTTTGTGATGATCTATTCTTAAGGGAAACAAAGTTCATTTTTTGTTTCACTCAGGATTAGGGATAAACATATAGCCACAGCTGGTCTGTCTCCATGGAATCCTGCATCCTATTAATTTCAACACCAGAAAATTGATCTTACTTGTAGCTGACGATACTCTACAACATTGTCCATATGTTTTAAACACAGCACACGTTTCCACTATAGTCTGTCAGGAGGAATGTTTGCATGCACCTGGGGCCACAATGGAGATTCTGTGCATGACATTTGTTCATGGACTGATGTGTCCACATTCATAACCTTGTCTGTTTCCACCTATCAATATCTGTACCTATAACTCTATCTATCTGCCCTGTTTATTTTAACCAACTGAAGATTAAATTTTACTGAATTTTCAAAAACATTTTTATTATCTAGAAGAAATAAGCAGGGTTGATGTTTCTAACAGTTTGAGATTTGTGGCTACCATCCCTTTAGTTATGCTAAAGGGAAAGCTCTTTGCCTTTCAATCTTATTTGTTGCCTTTTCTGTGAGATAAGAATAACACTATCTCCTGACAAAAATCACAGAATTTTACTGAACTTTCAAAGCCCTTCCATGGATGTTTCAAATGAGATAACACATTGAATACAGTTTGAAAACTGGTATACAAATGCAGCATTACTATTGATACAGAAAATAAATGATATTACTTCATAACCCTTAGCATGCCCTTGAATCTACGAGCTATTTTGCTTCCAGACATTTTCATGTTTGTTTAATGGGTCTTCTTCCTCCAGGGAAAAAGGGTTTGAAACTGGGAACTGACAATAATTATTTGATGAGATCTGAAATAAATGTATGTTTGAGGACTTTAGGTTAATGCACTGTCAAGTGGCAAAGACACATTTTCATCGCCCTTAATCATCCTCTCTTTATGAGTTTAACTAGAGAATCATCCCGCTGTACATAATTTGCATGGTAACATCAAATGTACTCCTATGATTTTATTAAAATCACTTTATACACGCTTTTCGTGCTCATTTTCATCCTAAATTCATCTTATTTTATCCAATCCTACCCTAATAAGTTATAGTGAATATTGCAGTTCTCTTGCTATTGCTTATAGTGATTTAAATTTTAAACAGGACTTAAAGCACATGTGATATAGGATATTTTATAAGAATGCTAAAAATATGCTTGTAAAACATTGAAAGCTATAACTCATATGTAAGTTATATTATTTTGTTATATTCTCATTATAATTCCTAATTGGATTATCTTTTGTAGTTCATATTTCTGATCCATACCTAACTGAAAAAGTTTATTCAAAAATTGTGAGCTTTGATGGCGCATTTTCATAAAATACATGGACTTACATAGCCAAGTTGGATTGGATTCCAATCCACGTCTGGATTTGAAAATAGCACGCATTTCTTCCAATGTACTACCAATTCCAAAAACTAACAGAAAACACACTTTTGAATTCAAGGGACTCATGACAACTACATACATCTAGAAATGTCAAATCAATTAATCATCAGAATCATTCCTTACTGGGTCATTCGCTTGGCTTTCTAGTTTTAAACAAATTCAGATGGAAAAAAGTTGTAAAAATAGTATAAAAATATTCAATATACCCTTGGGTATATTCCCCAAAGAGGACGTTCACCTCATTTCCCTTATTCCCTTTCTCTTATCACTCCCTCTCTTCTCTCTCAGGTGTGTGGACATAGAGGGATAAGATCCCAAGCGAAGGGAGAATAAAGGAGTTAAGCAGATGTAAAAAAATAAAAGTGAAGACGGATGAAAAGAAGAGACAATGTTAAACGGTGTGAGATGAGGGTTCAGTGAACGCCACAGCTGTTCCTGGAGAACACGGAGACAGGAGAGCCCAGGTATGTGAATCAAAAGAAAGCAAAACGAGGAAAGAGAAACAAAAGCAGATTTACTTTTATATCGGTGTGTTGGGTTCCAACAAACAAGGCTGTAGCTCTCCATCCTGTAGTACGTAAATACTTGAAAATACTAAAACCACCCTGGGCAACATAGTGAGACCCCATCTCCATTTTTAAAAAGTTACCTTAGTGGAGTGGCACACACCTCTATTCCCAGCTGCTTGGGGGGCCACAGCAGGAGGATCGCTAGGAGATGGAGATTACAGAGCTATGATTGACCACTGCAATCCCTCCTGGGAGACAGAGTGAGACCCTGTCTAAAAAAAGAGCGCTGACAAAACAAACACAAGGAACATCAATGAGCTTGGTTTGAGAACTAGCATATTTGGTTAGTCTGCACCTGGTGATGGCGGGGGATTTCAAATAGCATGCCATGTTGTTGGTATTTAGAGAAGTTGTGCATACTTCAGGGAGCAAGGAAGGGAAAGTGAAGGTATGGTTGAGTTTGAAATCTGAAAACCACATATCTGAGAAAGGCTTAATATCAAATATATATATATTAAAAACTCCTGCAGTTCAATAGCAATAAAAACATTAACTAGAAGACACAGAATTGGCCAACAGGTGTATGAGAAGATATTCAACGTCACAAATAGCCAGGGAAATACAAATTGAAACCGTTATGAGAAATCACCTCACACCTGTTATCAAGCAAATAAACAAAATCAAAGAGTAGTATAACAAAGGTGGGTAAGGATGTAGAGAAACCAGGGCCTTCATAGCTACTAAAGTGAGGGTAAAATGGTGCAGCTGCTGTGAAACCCAGCACAGAATTTCCTCAAAATATTAAAAACGAGGCTTCCCTATGATTCAGCAATCTCACTCCCGGTTATTCATCTAAAAGAATTAAAATCAGAATATCAAGGTTATATTTGTACTTCTGGGATTATTGCAACATTATTCACAATAGCCAAAAGGTAGAAGTAACCTATTTCCCCCCCCTGTAGATGAAGAGATTTTCAAAATATAGTGTATACATACAATGGAATATTAGCCTTAAAAAAGATGGAAGAACATCTGTTATGCCTCATTGTTGAATCCAGAGAACATTATGATAAGTGCAATAATTTAGTCACAGAACAATTATTGCATGATTCCATTAACACAAGGTAAATAGTCAAAATTATGGAAACAGAAGGTGGGGTGATGGTCGTTGGGGCTGGGGTGGGTGAAATGGGGAGCTGCTCTTCACTGGGTGGAGATTTTCAGTCATGTGAGATGGAAAAGTTTTAGAGATCAGATGTATGAGACTACACATACAGTTAACAATGGTTGCTGTATCCTGAACATGAACATTTAACTGGGTAGATTTCATGCTCTGTGTTATTTTTATCACAGTTAAAAAAAAAAAAAATACAGTGATTCAGTTTGAATTTCCAGCTAGCTGTGAAGTTACAAGGCTTGAACTAAATGAAATTTGATTAAAATGAAAGATTATAATGACATGCACCCTATTGCTTTGAATTATACCTTCATATCTACAGAAAAATTGTTCTGAATTGAGTGCCACTAGGATGAATTACGGCTTTGAAAAATTTTCCTTCTAACAATTATACTACTTACTCCAATGGGGCTACATCTACAGGACTGAAATAATTATATATTTAATAATAAAATATATACTTAATTTATCTGCACATATGCACTTTTGGTGGGAGTTAAACTAGTATAATCTCTATGGAAAGTAGTAGGGGATGATACCTCGGAGAGCTTAAAGAAAAGCTGACATTTGATCCAAAGTTACACAAAGTGTGTGTGTGTCAGGGGGAGACACTTGTACTTGAATGTTAATAACAGCACAATTCACAGTCACACAGATGTAACCCAACTGCCCACCAACAGATGAATGAATTAATAAAATGTGGTATTTGTATAGTATCTACTCAACCATCATTAATGCTGACCTAGGATCTTTGGTAACAACCTAGGTGGAATTGGAGACCATTCTTCTAAGTGCAGTATCACAAAAATGGAAAAACAACTACCACGTACTCAACACTAAATTGGAGCTAATCGACCAACACTTAAGTGCACATATGGAAGTAAAGCTCAGTGGAAATTAACAGGTGGGAGGGGTGGAGGAGGGAAGGAACAGCCTACAGTATCTAGATGCAGGGTACAGGGGCAACTTCGACTCAATCTGCACAAAGGCAAATTACATAACCAAACCTTGTGTGCACTGTGATACTCTGAAATGAAAAAATAAAATACAATACAATACAACCATGGATCTGGTCAGTCTAGAAACAGATTTGAGGTGTGTGTGTTTCAAATGTAGTCCTACAATTACTCAGAGAAGCCCTGAAATCATGCAACCTTTGAGAATAAATTCAAACAATTCCATCAAATAGAAAATGAATGGAGATTTCTTAGAAGCAGCTCGTCCTCAGACATAAAACTCTCTTATGTCCTGTGCAATTGCTCAAGGTCAGATCCATTTCACTCAGAGGCAAACTTGGACCACGCCTATGCAATCGTGGTGTTTATTTAATGGTTTTAATTTTTAAGACAAGAATTCCCCCTAATTCTAATTCTTCCCTTTCCAGCAGGAGAGTTTAATTTGTTCATTCCGTCCATGTAAGTGTGAGAAAGTCATGGGCGCCTCTACATACAGTGCTCTTGTTCATTTCAGGATTTTTTAGGCACGCAGCAAGATCTATGAATCACATACTGGTATCTAAAAACATGCTACGAGGCTCAGATAGGGCAAATGCCTCCTACATGGGTATTTAGTTCATTTCCAAAGTTAGTTACACCATTGGAAAAGATGCTACCAAATAAGTTAATTTTTAAGTTCTATAAAAACCATCCATAGTATTCTGTTTTATAGGTATAGTCATTAATGGATTGGGAAGAAAAAAAGAAACTCTTCAGATGACTGTTCCTTAATGTGCTTAGGGTTGGTCTGATATAAATAATAAAGTGATTAAAAAGGATTTCAAAAGTATAAAGTGCTAAATGTTATAAAAGTGCTTCCACACTTCAGTAGCAGGTGGTACTCAGAACGGTGTGTATAAACGTTTCTGTCTACTTAGAGGGAATTCTGAATTGTATGATTTATTGCCTATTTTACATGATCTATTAATGCTTTTCAAACATCAAAAGCTCCAACTCTTTGTAACTTTCATCTCTCTTTTTTTTAAACAAGATTTTATGTTTTGGAATAATATAAATCAATACTATCTATGTCTCTGAGAACCTACCCAATGAGAAAGACACAGGTAGCCTGTTGGTGTGAATCTATACAGCTGTGTGGCACATACGTGCTCACATGTGCAAATAAATCTACTCCAGAGATGAATGTTAAGGGCATAGCATGAGCTGCCTGGGTCAGATTTGACCAGTGAATACAAACAGGAGAGAAAGAAAACCGAAGCAAAGAGCAGATGATCAATTTCATAAAACTTCTGAAACAGCATCACATTTTACCTTTAAATGTCTAGGTACAGTCTAGAGCTATTATTTATTTGCTTGCTTATAAGACCTTGGTTCACCTTACCAGGACCTGGTATCCTCATCTATAAAGTGAAGATGACATCTTCCTCATATAGGTATTACGAAAATTAAATAAGGTATGGTTTCTCAATTTACTTGTATGTTATAGATCCTTACGAAATGTTATCCTCCTTCAAAACTATTAACATTAAATAATGTTCACAAATTCTGAAGGGCTACCTGAGAATTTGAAGGTATTTATAATACTTCCAAGATAAAAATGCACTCAATGCTTAATTATAAGCATCCAAAATCCAAGGACATCTGCTCTCGATGATAAAAGTGAATTGTATGTTTTACATGCCCTGAACTGAGCGAAATCAAACAATTTTGCTTTTTTCAGTTCTTCCCAATTCTTTCCTTTGTATGCATTTTTGTGACATTTTACTTTTGCTGTTTTAAAAAAAATATAGTATCAGATCTCTCCACGATAAATCCCACAACCTGCTTAATAGCTTTGGATTCTTATTTAAGTTGCTACGAGGCAACCAAGGTCTGGTGAAATCAGGTGCTAGTAGTCATGTCTTTAGGGCATAGAAATTGATTTTTCTCATCTTTCATCCTGTCATATAAAGATCATCAGAATGCCCTTTGGAGCAAAACCCAAGGCCCTTCTGTAATACTGGCAGAAACACTGTAAAAATGCAGGCTCCATTCTGAGGATACTGTGAATAAAAGAGCCTCTGCTCTTTAGGATTTTATAAGTGGTAGATTTAAAATGTCATGTCTTCTAATTAGAAAACAAATCGCTCCTTGCATAATATCATGCCACATTTATTTTTTAAATCAATATATCAGTCATAATATCATGTCACACGGATTTTGTAAGTGGTATGTCAAACAGTGTGACATTCTATTTTAATGTGTTTGTTCTTCTAAAAATAACAGTAAGTGTATCAAGGAAATATTAAACGAGTCCCACTCTGTGACTGACATTACTCAGCATTGTCTGAGGATGAACTCATGATGTGTTGCCTCTTCCATGTGTATGATGGATTTCAGGTCAAGGGCACATAAATAGCATGAATTCACGCATATTTCTATAAACTAAACTCACAGGTTAGCAGAATTCATTATGAGTCACATTTTTGTCACATAAAATTTAGGCTGGATTGTGTCCTGGAATGAGAGTGAATAATAGGAAAACCTGACCTCAGACAGACATTGTGATTTTGTAAATAAATAATGACCACAATGCTGTATCCTTGTTCAAGACTTTTCTGGAATTGTAAGCACCACATTATGGCATCCTCAGCCCAATAGAAAGTAGAAAAACCTTAACCTTCGTTTTCTCAAGATCAAATTTATGCCCTTCCACAATGTGTTTTTAAAATCTTTAGGTCCAGAACATTTTATCTTCTCTTAATATGATTTATGAAGTCAGAAGTTTCCCTAAATTTTCCTCTCCACAGCAGATGAAACAAATTTGGCTGTAGACTTTCTCATATCTTAATCTACCTGACAGAAAAATCTCAGATGTCTTTAATTCATTCAATTATTGATAAAATTAATATTTTTTGAGTAGCTAAAATGGTACAAAATCACAACAATGATTTTGGATATGGAATTTAGGCTTTCTTGCTTCCTTGATTATCCATTTACTTTCAATTTGTGTTACAAAATAGTCTCATATATATCTATAAATTCAAAAAGTAAATTATATTTTAAAATATTCAGACTACATTTTTTTAAATCAAATAGAAAAAGTTCATGCACTCAGGAATAGATGCAAGATTTTCATACTTAAAGTGACAAAATATTCTATGAATTACATAAATTTTTCTAATCAAGATGTTTTGAGATGCTGATTTTTGAAGGAATATGACTTATGTAAGGATCATTCAGTTTTTGCTGTTCATTTGAAAAATGATCATCAAATCCTAATTCAGACATTGGGAGGTTCCTATTCAACATGAGCACCATCAAAATTGTGGCCAAGTGCATTTTGTCTACCTAAAAATGTAAGTATATATTAAGACATTAGATCATTGGACAGAGGTAAAAGAATGCTTGCGTGGATTTGAACACCTGAAAAGGAGACTCCGCACCACCAGCCCAAGGATGAAAATGATGTTTGCTTATAATATTACATTATGATGGCATAAAAAATAGAAACATTACTGGCAAATATATTTTATATATCATAATATATCATTCTATTATAAAGAAAACAATTTCCTTGAAGGGGAAGAGAGTGGGGCAGGGTGAGAAGGAGCTAGACAGTACAGATGCTCTGAGAGATAGTGGTGATGACGGATCACAGCCTAAGGAGCTGCAAGGGGAGCCACGAGCAGTTGCCACATGCCTTACACACATTAACACGTTTGTATTTAGCAGGAAAGGAGCTATTAGTAGCTAAAATTAAATGCCTTAGAAAGCAAAGCGATATTAAAACACAGAGTTACTAATTCAATCAATGAAGTTCTGGAGAGAAAAGTACCGGCTTTGCCTTTGTCATTATAGAGGTATTTCTGCTTACAAATGATCTCATTGAAATATTATACATGGAAATGGTGGTTCTGCATATCACCTCAGAATCCTTGGAAATTGCTACATACATGTCGGATGGACTAAGAGTGAAAATCACTAGTCACAAGGAGAGAAAGTGAAGGATTGCAGTGAAGTCAAAATGAATGGAAAGGAAGTGGTCCTTACCTAATGTTGATTGTTGGTGGATATTATAGGAGGTTTGATGATCCCCCAGTCAGGATAGCCTTGCCATAAACACACACCAGACTCCAATATAAGCAGATTATAATTAAATATCAGGTGATTCGTGATTTTCATTAGTGTAAAATATATATTGACTGCTTCTAAATATCCCAGTATATGAAAGAAGAGGAATCCTGCTCTGCTGTAATGATCCATTACTATATTGGAGTTCCGTGGTGATTTAAAACTAGGCCAGCTCACTGACAGAACCTTGTACATTGGAAACTGAAGCTACTCAGGTTTCATAGGGAAGCAGTTTAGTAAGAAGTTTGAATTGAACTGAGACTGTTAAAACACTCTAAAAATAAAGCAACACTCTAAAAACACACTCATTCTTTACCTCTAGCTAAAAATTCACCAACTAAAATCTTTTTTGAGGTATCTTTGCCCTCGTTAACTTCTCAGACCATTTTGAAGTGGCTGAGCTCCAGGATAAAATTATTTGAGAATACGTAATATCGAAATGATGGGCAGGCTCACAAGGCCAGTAAACAGATGAGCCAACATAAGTAAGCAAAAATGAGTAGGTCTGAATCATCTATCCTTGAACCCTCATCCAAATCTGTACTTGTTTTTTATTCCACTTCCACTTCCACACAAAATTCATCAAGGCTTGCTAGACTACAGGTGACATGCTAGACTCCGGGGGCAAAATGAATACTATGAAAGTAGATTTGCCAACAAAAGATGTAATCCTTAAGAAAATAGCTGGTGAAAGTCCTCCAAATAGTAACAATTCAATTAAAGGAATAAACCCTTGAACATGAGGAAGAAAGAAAGAACACAGTGAGCATAACTGTGAGTAAGTGCAAGAGGTTTCTTCTTCTTTGGGGATTTCTCATACTGTATTTGATGATTGAAGAGAAAATTATGCCACTATAATATATAAAGAAGAAATAATTAGGACAGTCATAATATCAATGGATAGAGGCAAAAGAACCTTACATAAGTTTCTTACATTTCTCTCAAACAAGTAAAATGACACCAATATATGGTGACAAGTTATATATTTACAATGTAATACCTAGAATTACCTCTTAGAAAGCTACACAAAGAGATATGCATAAAACACGATAGTTACTAATAGTATTTAAGTAATCAATGGGAAAGCAGGAAAATCAAAACAGCGATGCAAAGCAAAGAAAATAAACAGGATAAAACCAACATGGCAGATACAAGCTTTACCTTATCAGTAATTATATTAGAAATAAGTAATGTACATATATCTTAAAGAGATGCTCAGTGAATTACAAATGAATAACATCAACCAACTCTCCAGAAGAAACTAAATTCCAATATTGAACAGTTGAAAGTAAAGAAATGAAAAATAATATGTCAACATGAATACAAATGTGTCAAATAAAACAGACTTCAGAACAAAGAAAAGTTACCATATACAATAAGAAACATCAAAAACAATATCAATCCATCAAAAAGACATAGCCATCCTAATTACGTAGGTGCCAAGCAACATGTACAAGGCAAAATGTACAAAGCAAAAACTGTTGAAACTGAAACGGGAAATAGACACACCCACAATTACAGTGGGAGAATTCAACATGTATTTCTCAACAATTGATGGAATCAGACAAAAATTCAGCAAGATGTTAATCACTTAACACCATAAGCCAAGGAATCTAATAAGCATTTATAGAACATACCGACTAAGAACAACAGAAAAAAACATTTTTCTTGAGCATTTATAGAATAGAAACACAATATGCCATATATTAAGTCATTGAATATTTATGAACAAATTTAAAAGGATTGAAGTTAAACAGACGATGTTCTCTGATGACAACAGAGTAGAACTAGAAATCAATTAAAAAAAGACAACAGGAAAAATTTTACAAACACTTAGAAACTAAACAACATTTTTCAAAATAATCTAAAAAATATTCATTAGGAAACTTGAGAAATTATGAGTTGTTTTGGGGCATTTTAGTGAATTCAGATAAACCTATTTTCAGACGCCAACTAGGAAGCAGACCCTGCATCATCTGTGGGTGAAAAACTGGCTTCTACTTTGCTGTGTTTCCCAGATTTGCCCTTGCACTTTCAGCTCACATCATAACATTGTTTCTCGTGATCCTTCTACTCCTCCTATTTCCTCCATGTTTTTAGACTAGAGCCAAATCCCCCAATTCCTAGTGGGGGCAAGGAAAAGGTCTACCCTGGCGTGAAAGGAAAACAGCAACCAAAAATTGAAAGCTTTTGCCAATGCCTGTCAATATACATTAACAGAATATGAACATACACCCTGGCTATCCATGCTGGGAGGGGAAACATAATTTTAGGTGTGGATTAATTTATTAGTATTGTGCAATTAACCAAGATCCTAGGTTTAATCTTCCAGTTTGAGCAAATGAATACAGTGCTATTTATGTATATAATTGAAATCATATCCCTTGAAATACCATAAATGTCTTTATATGCAGAAAAATGTACATGCTTAATATGATATGAATATAGGAGTTCACTTTTCATGTGGTGAAAAGTGCTTTCAACTTTCTGATTGTATACCTTAGGAGAAAACAAAGAGTATCCCTTTCATTAAGAAATTAGATATAGTGAAGATTTTGTGGAAAATATCCTCCCAAAGCCCATGGTTTGATGAAAGAGTCTTCTATTATGATAGGCACCATGATTTCATGGAAGATGATTAAAATCCAGAGTAGAAGGGACAAAGTGGCCATAGTAAAGGATTAGAGAAAGGAGGGTGTGGTTAGAATAAGGAAGAGTAGAATCTGAGTACTAAACAGAGTGGTTGGGATCAGGGGATCTAGATAGTCAATATTTTATCATGGAGTCTCTAAACTGACCTACATGACTGCTCACTAAGGAGGTACATGCACTGCAGGATTGGGAAACATAAACTTCCATGGATGATGAAGAAAATCCTGACTTGAATCCCAAGATGATGGAGAATCACAGCTCTTCAACTCTCACCCCAAGACTCCTGGATGAAAGGGAGTCTTACAATTCTCCAGGGATAATCTTATCTATGACCATAAATTTATGTAGTAAAGTGTCCTTTAAATCTTCTCTGTCAGAAACCATAGCTAAGGATGAGGATAATCAGTGATGCTCAAATAGATCAATATGAGCACTTTCTAAAGATTATTAACCCTGTTTTAGAGCTAACACTGTATTCTGAGAGCACAGTATAAAATCATGCCCATTTGCTTAAAGTGCAACCTTGAGAGGATTAGTTTCAAAAGGTAGAATTTTGACAGGGGCCCATCTACAATTGTAGCAAGAAGGTTCACAAACCCATATTTTATTCTGCAATTAATCTTTAAGTTAATCTGAAGATATGGTTGAAAAAGACAATTTCCCCCCCCTGGTAAATTCCCGCCTTAGCTCCATGCAACATGAGTGAAGAGCAATTAGCAAGTGTAAGAGTAAGAAGAAATCCCTGACTGCTGTTCTTTTCCAAAATAGATACCTTGAAAGTACTACTCCATTCCTGGGGGATTTCAAGGATTAGTGCCTCATCAAAGATCTTAAAGATGCAAGGGTGATGAATCCTATCACATTTCCACTTAATTCATGTTCTTTTTTTTTTGTTGTTGTTAAAAAAGCAGTCTTTGATAATGAGAAAGGATTCTCGTGAAGTTAATCTGCTGCTGATGCCAACTATGTGTACTGTTCTAAATATATCATGTTCCTCCCCAGAAGTGAGTTAAAAGAAGCACTAAAAGCTGGAACATGACTACAGACAGTGCAGATTCTTTTTTTTTTTTTTTTCTATCTAAATATCCATCACATGTACAGGAAGCAGTTGCATTTTATTTGGCTGAACCAGTAATAGATGCTCTGGTGTTTATTTAAATATATGTAAGCTCTTCAGATCTGTGGCTACATTTGATACCTAGGGACCTTAATATTGTCAATTTCTCATAGGATTTATGCTGTCCCACAATATTGATGGCCTCAAAAACATAGCAAATGAGAAGTAGGAGGTATCTTGGATGCCTTCCTAAGCTAAATGTACACTAGAGGGTGAAAGATAATCCTGCCTACATCTTTAGTGAAATTTCTGAGAATTCATTTGTCTTGTGCATAAGGGAACGATCCTGTCTGGAGTGAAAGATAAATTCCTGCATCTTGTCACTTGCAGCAAATGCTACCAGGGTTAGGCAGATCCCCTCCCCATGCCTGAGAGTTTCTGGCTGAGGAAATTCTTTGGTTAAAGAGGAATTCTTTCATGCCCCCAGGTTGGAAGGATCAAGGATTATTTTCCCCCGGAAAAGCTGTAAAATGATGATGAATAGAAATTGGTTCATATATATCTTTGTTTTCTTTTACATTGTTTACATTTCTGAGGTAAAATTCAGGTGGCCGCTGGCTGAGCCCTTCACCCCGGGGGAGTGCTGAACACCCTCACATTGTGCAGGCATCTTTGAGTCCTCATCTCTTGGGGGATAAATCACCAGCGTGTTTTCTGGGGATCTCTAGCAGAATAGCAAAGGCTCAGCCCTGTATTAGCCATATTCTCATTTCCGTGAAAATTTTCCATTCTTTTTGTTTGTTTGCTTGTTTGTTTAAATTACACCAGCTACCATCTTGAAACACCAGCTACAGGACTCAGAGTTGAGGCTTGCATCAGTATAAGTGGTATGTGCTATGGATGGCGGCAGACACCGCAGCCCCTACTCAGGCTCCCTTCCTTGCTAAAGACATTTTGGCAATCTTCAGAAGCAGAAACACTCCGCCTACAGCATTTTTTTAACTGCAGGAGGTTTTTGTTGTTGTTGTTGTTTGTTTGTTTTTTAAACCATGTTTGAATAAGGCTAGATGGGTGAAGAAACATGACCTTGGGAGCAGTCCTCTGCTGGTGATGACTTAGAGTTGATACACAGATAACAATGTCCTTACCCTTTTTATGGGGTGACTCTAAGACTCAAGAAGAATTGGTGCCCAGGTGCTCAGCAACTACATGTTAATTACCTCACTTTGCCTTGTGTGTCTGTCCTTCCATGGGTAACTTCCTCCCCAGCTCCCTGAGATCACATCCCAATGATGACATCCCTAATAATTTCTGCCTGTTCCAAAGTCTTTATCTAAGAACCTTCTCCCAAATAAAGCCTATCAAACAGACACCATTTTCAGAAGTCATTTTTTGAGCACCTTGTGATTTTGGAAGAAACATGGATGGTGTTTGGTCGTGCTGCTTTGCCTCATTTCTTGGGCAACCCATCAGTCCACCTAATTCAAATGCAGTGCTTCCTTCCAGCAAGGGTTATGTAGACATTCCAGGCCATGTTATAAATTTCCCTGCCATTTGGACCTCATTGCCCAGTAGGCTTAATGCTACCTAAAGTGCCTCTGTCAAATGCAGATGCTGTACTGAGCTTCTGGCCAGCCCTAATGCAGAAATCCCAGCACAGACTGCTAAAATTTTGGAGTGAGGCCATGACTCATCTGCCAACAACTCTTCTTCATTTTAAGAGCAGAACATGTAATCTTAGGGCTGCAAATGACTGGATGGACCCAGCAGGTCAACCTGGGCTGTCATTGGATTGCACACTGTTACGCCTCATGTAAATCCAGGGCTGACTCTCACAGTTCGTCACCCACTAAAGAAGCATCCACAAGCAAGCTCAGGAAGATTAGAACTTGGCACCAAAGAGAAACTAGGAGATATGGCGAGTCACTCTTCCAGGGCACCTGATCCTGACAAGATGCCAATCCCCCCTCAACTTTCACTTACATCCTAATAAGGAATTCTCTATAATGAGTTAACTGTATAAAGGAGGAGGGAGGAGAAAGAGAGGTCCATAAATAGTTCCTTACAATATTCTGGCTCTGAATGAAAGTGATTTGTTATGGCTTTGATGGTCTGACCTTCAAGTGGTGCACCTTATTGCCTAGTCTGCCTTGAATGACCAAAAGTAGAAATATTTGCTAATTCATGAGCATTACGCCATAGCTTTGCAAATTATCTGATATTTTGAAGAGTCAAAAATAGAGGGTTGGTGATGTGGGCAAGGGTAAGTTATGCAATTGGACCTTTGTTTGTGTGTCAATAGCTTTGTACATTCATGCTAACACTCACCCTATGCGAACTCTGAATAAACAGGCATGTGCATGATAACTGCTTGTAGACTCCAGTCTATTGTTTTCCTCAACCACATCAGAACACGTTTAATGTGCTCATCAATCAATTGGCTCAGAGACAGGGATGGTGGCCGTGTGGGAAGTTAGCTGCCTGGACTCGCCCTCATCAAGGCTGTTCTACCTCAACTCCCACCCACCCCCCACTGCCTCCAGCAGCAAAGCCAATGCTGAACCTCCAAGAAAGCACCATCAGATGGTAGAGCTAGTCAAACTGGTGGGAATTTGACTAAATGAGTCCCATTCCATCACAGCGGAGACAGTGACTCCCCCTGCCTAGGTCAGAGAGTCCTTGTGACTACGACTATTCTTTCCTTGTGGATCATGCTTTTTATCAGGAAATTCACCTAGGGCCCTACTTGAAATTCCCCATCACAGTATATAAACCATTGTTTTTGAGCATGCAACTTATTTAAAACAAAGTGATATGATAAAAACTCAAGAAATTCACTTGCCATAGCAAGTATCGCACAACCCATAAATAGCTGGATTTGCAGATGGTGGCACATTTTATTAAATCCTTAGTCATGATAGCTCTACATACTACCTTATAAGATTGAGTTTTTTGCTAGCAAAGCTTATTCTCTAAACTAGTGATAAGTATATGGGGCTGTATCTCCTGTGTTCTAAAAATATTATCCTTGAAAACAAAGTATGAGAAGTACCTCTGTTTCACCAATTGGTGCACTTAGAAAAATGTTTTATTAAGAATCTGTGTGACTGTGAGTGATAGTGCTTTTTAGATCTTGAAGTGTAGTAAGTCCCTAAAAGAGAAACATCCCCCAGGAGGTAGTTTCAACGAACAAGTAACTGAGATCATAATCTAGTCAGTTTGCACTCCCCGTTGTCACTAAAAAAGTCAGGAGAAAAAGGCATTATTTTGTCTTCATCATTAACCTTGGTCACTACACCAGAAAAAATAAAATGCTACTCAGTGGAAACAGAGATCTTCCACCTGGACACAGGCTGTGTCAGTGTACTGGGCTGCTCTAAAAGCTGCTTAAGAGCACAGAAATTCCTGGGTGGCACCTGTGGCTCAAAGGAGTAGGGCGCTGGCCCCATATGCCAGAGGTGGTGGGGTTCAAACCCAGCCCCCACCAAAAACTGCAAAAAAAATAGATCACAGAAATGCCTTCTTTCAGAGCTTTGAAAACTGAAAATCTGAAGTGAAGGACTGGCAGAGCCCTGCTCTCTCCAAGACTCTGGAGGAGAAGGATACCTACTTTACATTTTTACAGCCCCTGGTGGTTGCCAGCAGTCCTGGGCATTCCTGGGCTTGTAGATACATAACTCCCACATCTATCTGCCTCCAGTTCACATGATACTGTTCTCTTTCTCCTTTCTCTACTTTTTATAAAAGAGAGATGATGGTTTGTGATCAAATAGAAGTTTAGTAACTGCCAATGTCTACTAATAAATAGAATTTGCTCTTTAGACTTCTGGGGGGTTATTTTTATTTATAATTGATACAAAATAATTATACACATTTGTAGGGGTATAGTGTGATATTTTAATACAGACATTCATTGTGAAAAGGGTCGTTACCATGTCTACTACCTCAAAGCCCTATCATTTCTTTGTGTTAATAACTTTCACGATCCTCTTTCCCAACCATCTTGAAATGCACAATATACTGTTCCTAGCCACAATCGCCCTACTATGTAATAGGACCCATGAACTAATACTTTCAGTCTAGCTGTAACTTTGTGCCATTGACCAAACCCTCCCCAAATCACAATTCCCCTTCCTCCCTTCCTCAGCCTGAGGTAACAATTATTCCACACTCTTTGCTCTCAAGTCACATTTTCCACATTCCACATATGACTGATGCAGTGTTTTTCTTTTTGTGTCTGGCTTATTTTATTTAGAACTCTTCAAGTTTTCATCCATGTTTTAGATGAATCGTTTTAGAGCTGAATAGTATTTTGTTGTATGTGTGTATATTTATGTGCTTGTGTATGTGTGTGTGTACGCATATGCAGACGGTGCCAAAAATGTGTACCCATTTTAAGAAAGGAAACCTGTATTAATGTATTACTGAGTTAAGTTGCCTAATGCTTTTTAAGGACTTTTGCCTCTGTGTGCATCAGCAGCGTTGGCCTGTATTTTCTTTCTGTTGTTTTCTTGTCTTCCACACTTGGCTTCAGGGTAATGCTGGCCTCATACAATGATGGAAGTATTCCCACCTCTTCCATTTTTTTGGGGGGGGAAGAATTTGAAAGGAATTAATATGAGTTCTTCTTTAAATGTTTGGTAGAAATTGACAGTGAGGACAACAGGTTTTTGTTTTTTTTTTTTTAATTATTACTCATTATTAGTCTATGTTTTCCATTTCTTCACAATTCACTCTGGGTAGCTTTAATGTGCATTCCAGTTTCTGATTTGTTGGCGTCCAGCTGCTGGTGAGAGTCCTTATGACCCTTTATAGTTCTGTGGTATCCATTGTAATGTCTCCTTTTTCATCTCTGATTTTATTTGAGTTTTCTCACTTTTTTTAGTCTATCTAAACATTGGTGTATTTTGTTTATCTTTTCTAAAAGCCAACTCTTTGTTTTGTTAATCTTTCATAATTTTTAATGTCTATCTTTCCTTGATTTCTGTCTGATCTTTGTTATTTTTCCTTCCTACTGATTTTCAGCTTAGTTCACTTTTGTTTTCTAATTTCTGAGGTGTAAGTTATACTGTTTCCTTGAGAGTTTTCTACTTTTTTCACAAAGACATTTATTGCTATAAACTTTCCTCTTAGAACTGCTTTTGCTCTGTTTCATAGGTTTTGGTAAATGGTGTTTTCATATCACTTGTCTCAAGAAACTTTTAAATTTCGTTTTGATTTTTTCTTTGACCACTTATTTAGGTGCCAATTGTTTAATTTCCATGCATTTGCATACTTCCAGTGTTCCTTATGTTATTGATTTTTAGTTTTATCCCATTGTGTCCAGAAATAATATTTGATATGACTTTAATCTTTTAAAGTTTTTAACACTTGTTCTATTGACTAATATGCAGTCTGCCTTGAAGACTGTTCTATGTGCTACTGAGAATCATGTGTGTTCTGTAGCTACTGCATAGAATGCCTGTAAATATCTATTAGGTCCATTTATTCTAGAGTGCAGTTTAACCCTGATGTTTGTTAATTTTCTGTATGGTTTATTTTCTATTATTGCAAGTGTGGTGTTATTATGTTATGGTCAGTCTTTCACTTTAGGTACGTTAATGTTTGCTTTGTGCATTTAGATGCTGTGGTGTGGGGAGCATATATGTACAATTCTTATATATTCTTGCTTATTGATCTCCACATAATGGCCCTCCTTGTCCTTTTTATCATTCTTGACTTAAATTCTATTTTAAGTGATATAAATGTAGCTGCTCCCACACAGTTTTGATACCTGTTTGCATGAAATATCTTTTTCTATTCCTGCACCTTTAGTCTATATGTGTCTTTATATGTGAAGTGAGTTTCTTGCACAGCATACAGTTGGGTCTTTTTAAAAAAAATTCATTCTGTCACTTCATCTGTCTTTTTTTCATTGAAGAATTTAATTAATTGAAATTCCATATATTTTGTTAATTTTCTGATTAATTTATAGATTTTTTTCTTTGTTACTGACTTATTCAAATCAATTATTATGTGGTTAAGCAATTTTCTCTAGTAGTATGTTCTGATTCCATGCTGTTTACCTTAGTGTATTTCTTACAGGCTTTTGTTTTGTGATGACCATGAGGTTTACAGAAAACATCTTATAGTTACAAAAAATTATTTTAGACTGATATCAGATTAACCTTGGTTGCAAAGAACAGAAAATAAAATAAATTTGCATACATTATCATCACCTCATATACACACTTTGACATTTTTATTCTTTCAGGATACTGGTCCTTTGAGACAAAAATCTGACAGCCTCCTCATTTACCAGAAAATAAATAAACTTCTCTGCCCTTCTCCTCAAAATCCTTGTCCTCATTCTTTTGGTGTGGCCTTGGGGGTAGTGCTGAATTTTCAGTAATAGTAGATCTTGGATATTAAATTCAATAGAGAAAGTTAATGGATACTTACAGCAAAACAATATGAGAAGTATTATCTGGGGTTTAGGCTGTAGGAATAAAGTTTTTAATCATTCATGTAAAAAAAATCTATGTTAATAATAAATAAATAAGAATAAATAATAAATACAATTTTAATGAGCTGAATTATCCATTTGCTAATGGAAATGGTAATGCAGAATGAACAGTAAATAAAGTCATAAATAATTACAATGGCCTCAAATAATTGCAGAAATTTAAAATTTAATTACCCATATATTCTTCCTTATCTACATCAATTAACAATTTACTCTTTTATCTTTTCTATTTTATGTAATGGTGTGTGGTGGGTCTGGTTAGTGGCTAACTTCATAGGTTTCATGGTAGCCAGGCAGAAATAGAAAAAAATAAATACGACTGAGTTCGATGTTGGAATCAACAAGATCTAGGCTCTTTCCTTTTGGAGAGACAGTTTATTCTTGCTTGTCACATTCATTTTCAATGTTTAGAGTATTGCTATGAGGATCAACATGGAAAGAAACATATTCCTGGATGTTGAGTAGCCAAAGGACCATGGTGGATTGTCTTCAGTTTCTCAGCCACTCTCCTTTCCCCTCTTCTTTCTAAGAAAATGGTGGAAATAGAGAAAAAATGGAGATTTTTCAGCATTTGTATTAACCTGGATGGAGGTGGAACA
>CAUYPK010008400.1:0-17081 GCA_963574355.1 Loris lydekkerianus | reverse complement strand
GACTATAGACACAATGCCTGGATAGTTTTTCTATTTCTATTTTTATTTTTTATTTTTTAAATTTTTTTTTGAGTCAGAGCCTCAAGCTGTCACCCTGGGGAGAGTGCTGTGGCATCATAGCTCACAGCAACCTCCAACTCCTGGGCTTAAGCGATTCTCTTGCCTCAGCCTCCCAAGTAGCTGAGATTACAGGCACCCACCACAATGCCCAGCTATTTTTTGGTTGCAGCTGTCATTGTTGTTTGGTGAGCCCCGGGCTGGATTCGAACCCACCAGCTCACGTGTATGTGACTGGCGCCTTAGCCTCTTGAGCCACGGGCACTGAGCCAGTTTTTCTATTTTTAGTAGACATGGGGTGTCTCTCTTGCCCAGGCTGGTCTTGAACTCCTGAGTTCAAGCAATCCACCTGCCTGGGCCTCCCAGAATGCTAGGATAACAGGCATGAGCCACTGCATCCAGCCATTATGTGTGTTTTTTAGTCTTGCTCTGCTGTCCAGGCTTGAGTGCAATGGCATGATCATAGCCTCAAACAACTGAGCTCAAGTGATACTCCCACCTCACCCTTCCAAGCAGCTGGGACAATAGGCGTCTGCCACTATGTGTGGCTTATTTTTGTAGAGATGGAGGCTGGCTATGTTGCCCAGGCTGGTCTCAAACTCCTGGCTTCAAGCAATCCTCCTGTGCTAGCCTTCCAAAGGGGTATGATTACAGGCACTAGAGTTTTTGTGAAAGTAATGGAGGGGAGCAAGTGAAGCATAGCACTCAACAAACATATGACAGCCCTGATGGAGAATCAAAAATTCTCAGAGGAGGAGGCAGTGCAGCCAGAAGGGACTTGGAGAATAGTGACCAATCTGTTCAGAGTTTCTGATAAGCCCAAAGAATTGTTAGAGTTGGGCAGACAGGGTGAATGATCCCAATTATAGGAGGTTGCAAGGCTTGAAGGTAAAATTTCAGAGGGGTCAGTTCTTGGTGATGGCAAGGAAAGGGTGGACCAGGTGAGGCAGAGACAAAATAGATGGAATTGAGGAGGTCAGTGAACATTCAAGAAGGACTCATTCATGTGGATGTCTACAAGGAGGTGACAGGAGGGGCACAAAAGCAGACAGTGATCAGGAGCTATAAGGAGTGGCAAGTAGTTATCAGAGGTGGCAGTACAGAGGCGTGTAGTTTGATGGCATGGTCTTCCAAGAAGCCTCAGCTTTGAAAAGAGAAGGTTTAGAAATGTTCTAGAAGCGTTAAGGGGCAAGACCCTGAGGCATCTTAGTTGTGAAAGGAAGCAGCCTCCTGAGGCAGGTTACTGTCAGGACAGAAAGGAAAGGCCACCTCAGAGAAGTTAGTCCATCTTCCAGAAAATGGAATGAAAGGGCTTGGGGTTTCTGAAAGAAGATAAAGGTAAACAGGTATTTATTGTCACCCTCCTCCCACTCTACTGGGCTAGGGAATGTGCCTGGGAACCCCAGACAGGCCCCTCCCATTACAGAGTTCACTTTCTAATGGAGCAGTTAAAGGAAAGGAACTGAGGCCAAGCATGGTGGCTCACGCCTGTAAACCCAGCACTTTGGGAGACTGATGTGGAGGATAGCTTGAGCTCAGGAGCTGGAGATCAGCATGAGCAAAAGTGAGATTTTTGTCTCTACAAAATACAGAAAAATTAGCCAGGCATGGTAGTGGTTGCTCCCAGCTACTTGGGAGGCTAAGACAGGAGGATCGTTTGAGCCTAGGAGTTTGTGGCTGCAATGAGCACAATGATGCCATTCTGCTCTATGAGGGAGAAAGAGCAAGACCATTGTCTAAAAAGCCTTAGAGAAAAGGATCTGGAAAAATACATACATACATTCTTTTTAAAGGGAGGTCTGGGAAAAAATTAAAAGGAAGTCATTTCAGGGTGGCGCCCATAGCTCGGTGGATAGGGCGCAAGCCACATACACCAAGGCTGGCAGGTTTGAACCCAGCCAGGGCCAGCTAAAACAAGAATGACAACTGCAACAACAAAAATAGCCAGACATTGTGGTGGGTGCCTGTAGTCTCAGCTACTTGGGAGACTGAGGCAAGAAATCGCATAAGCCCAGGAGTTTGAGGTTGTTGTGAGCTGTGAGGCCACAGTACTCTACCCAGGACAACATAAAAAAAAAAAAAAAGGGAAGTCATTTCAGCTAGTGCTAAGCCCTCCTTTGGATGTGTGTATCTTTTTTTTTTTTTTTTTTGGGGGGGTGGGGGTGGGGGGGAATGTGAAGGTAGAAACTGTGGCTCCCTGGCCGTATCATCTGAGCACCAGGGCTAGGAGCACACAGAGTGGGTGTGGGTAAAAAATGCTTGCTGCACGGACAGACTCCTCCCCCATTTGCTCTATGACCCGCATCCTGGTAGCTGGCTCCCTCGGGAGCTTCAGTGCAACCCTGGAGTAGCATGCTCAGATGAGTTGTTAAAGGAGGTATGAGAGAGCTGTTGCTCCATGTCTCAAGCGGCAGTGCCTACCCCAGTCATCTTTTCCCTCTCCCTGACCCTTGCCCGCCCAGACACCATCCGGAAGATGAAGAATGATTTCCGGAAGATGGAGGACGAGATGGACCGGCTAGCCACAAACATGGCCGTGATCACGGACTTCAGTGCACGCATCAGTGCCACACTTCAGGACCGCCATGAACGTATCACCAAGCTGGCAGGTGGGCGCTGCCGAGCGGGGCCTCTGGTGGGCCACCCTCGGAGTCTGGGCTAACTGCCTCCTGGTCCCCAGGGGTTCACTCACTGCTACGGAAGCTGCAGTTCCTTTTTGAGCTACCTTCGCGCCTCACCAAGTGCGTGGAGATGGGCGCCTACGGGCAGGCAGTGCGCTACCAGGCCCGTGCACAGGCCGTGCTGCAGCAGTACCAGCACCTTCCCTCATTCCGTGCCATCCAGGATGACTGTCAGGTCATCACTGCCCGCCTGGTCCAGCAGCTGCGGCAACGCTTCAGGTGTGTCCCTTGGCCCTCACCCCAGCCCTCCCCAGGCCCTTCTGGAGCTGTGGTCTTTCACTGCCATCTCCCTCCCTGCAGGGAGGGCAGTTCTGGAGCCCCTGAGCAGGCCGAGTGTGTGGAGCTGCTGCTGGCCCTGGGTGAGCCGGGGGAGGAGCTGTGTGAGGAGTTCCTGGCCCACGCCCGTGGGCGTCTGGAGGAGGAGCTGAGCAGCCTAGAGGCCGAGCTAGGGCCCTCTCCTCCCGCTCCAGACGTGTTAGAGTTCACAGACCATGGAGGTAGTGGCTTTGTGGGCGGCCTCTGCCAGGTGGCTGCAGCCTACCAGGAGCTGTTTGCGGCCCAGGGTCCTGCAGGTGCCGAGAAGCTAGCAGCCTTTGCCCAGGAGCTGGGTGGCCGCTACTTCACACTGGTAGAACGCCGGCTTGCACAGGAACAGGGGGGTGGTGACAACTCGCTGCTAGTGCGGGCGCTGGACCGCTTCCACCGGCGCCTGCGGGCCCCTGGAGCCCTGCTAGCAGCCGCTGGGCTTGCAGAGGCTGCCACGGAGATTGTGGAACGAGTGGCCCGGGAGCGCCTGGGCCACCACCTGCAGGGGCTGCGGGCAGCCTTCCTTGGTTGCCTGACTGATGTGCGCCAGGCCCTAGCTGCACCTCGCCTGACTGGGAAGGAAGGCCCTGGCCTGGCGGAGTTGCTGGCCAATGTTGCCAGCTCCATCCTGAGCCACATCAAGGCTTCCCTGGCTGCAGTGCACCTCTTCACCGCCAAGGAGGTGTCCTTCTCCAACAAGCCATACTTCCGGGTATGGCTTCCCCTTGGGCGTTTCTTATTCATCCTTCTGGTTGGCCCTCTACCAGTACTTGGGGAATTGGGGACAAGTTACCTGAGCACCCACAGTCCTTCCCAAAGGCACTCTGGTTGTGGTTTCAGGTTCTCTTGAGGCTCAACCTGGAGGGTGGGGAAGGCTCTGAGGACATCTGCAGCTGGGCTGAGAGTAGAGAAGTCCCCTGAGAGTCAGGGTCCCCACTGTTTGTACTCTCCCATCCCTAAGCAGAGGAGTTGCACTGGGGTACTTGGAATGCGGGATGATGCTATCCCTCGGAGAAGAGCTAGGACACTGAAGGCCTCAGCAGAAGGTCATGAGCAACCCCCGCTGGGAAGAGGGGAACTGCTTTGTATCTGGGCCCTTCCTCTTTACAGGGCGAATTCTGCAGCCAGGGCGTCCGTGAGGGCCTCATCGTGGGCTTCATCCACTCCATGTGCCAAACAGCTCAGAGCTTCTGTGACAGCCCTGGGGAGAAGGGAGGTACCACACCACCTGCCCTGCTCTTGCTGCTCTCCCGCCTCTGCCTGGACTATGAGACAGCCACCATCTCCTATATCCTCACCCTCACTGATGAACAGTTTCTGGTGCAGGTGCTAACTTATGGGGGGGAGAAGATAGTGGTGTTGAGAACACAGGAGACTGCATCCTGCCCCACCTGTGCCTACCCCAACCTCTACCTTGCCTAGTCTGTGCCCAGCTCTGGGTAGCGTGGCTCCTGAGCTGCCTTCTGTATCCATTCCCTGCCCTCTGCCTCCCTGCCCAGGACCAGTCTCCAGTGACGCCTGTGAGTGCACTGTGTGCAGAGGCCAGGGAGACAGCACGACGGCTGCTGACCCATTATGTGAAGGTGCAGGGCCTGGTCATATCGCAGATGCTGCGCAAGAGTGTGGAGACCCGGGACTGGCTCAGTACCCTGGAGCCTCGGAACGTGCGTGCTGTCATGAAGCGGGTGGTGGAGGACACCACAGCCATTGATGTGCAGGTGCTGTGCAGGTTGGGAGTGCTGGGGGACAGCCCTCTGAAGATTAAGACAACAGGAACCAGCAGTGCTAGTATCCATGGCTTTGATCCTCCTCAGCTCTGGATTATGGCATCATTGCCCCCATTTCACCTATGGGGAAGCTGAGGTCTAGGGTCAACTAGGAAGTGGATGCAGGACTGGGGTTGAAGATTGGGCCTCAGACCAACTTCGGTGTCCTACCTTTACTGCACTCCACTGGTTCTATAAATAGCGATTTGTTTTTATTTATTTATTTATTTATTTTTTGAGACAGAATCTGTCACCCTGGGGTTGAGTGCCATGGCATCATCATAGCTCCCAGCAACATCAAACTCTTGGACTCAAGTGATCCTCCTGCCTCAGCTTCCTGAGTAGCTGGGACTACAGGCGCCTGCCATTCCTGGCTAGTTTTTTTTTTTTTTTTAGTAGAGACCAGGTCTCACTTTTGCTTAGTCTTAATTCAAACTCCTAAACTCAAGCAATCCCCCTGCCTTGGCCTCCCAGAGGAGGCCTGCCTTGGCTAGGATTTCAGGCATGAGCCGCTGTGCCCGGCCCTAAATAGTGATCTTGTACCAAGTAGATAGCTGGCTCTTTGGTCACTGCCTTCTGTTCTTGTAAAAATTGAGTAGTAACTTAGAGCATCCTCAGCACCTGGTGGGCGGCGGGTTCCCCATGCTCCGGCCTCCTTGCAGTACTTCCGTTCGCCATTAGGTGGGGCTCCTGTACGAAGAGGGTGTTCGCAAGGCCCAGAGCAGCGACTCCAGCAAAAGGACCTTCTCCGTGTACAGCAGCTCCAGGCATCAGGGCCGCTATGCCCCTAGCTATACACCCAGGTCTGGCTTGTCAGGAGAGCCCCAGGGGATGGACAAAAGAGGAAGAGGATGCAGGGTGGGCTCTGATTTCTTGTCTTTTCCCATTCAGTGCCCCAATGGACACCAACCTCTTGAGCAATATCCAGAAGCTATTTTCTGAACGTATTGATGTGTTCAGCCCTGTGGAGTTCAACAAGGTCTGAAGTCTCCAGTGACCCAGACCCGGGGAAGGTTGGCTGAAGTAGTCCCACAACAGCCCAGGGAACCCTAGAACCCTGTCTGTGCCCAACTAGGGTTAACCCTGACACTTCAGTCTCTTGTCTCCAGGGGTATTTTACTAGTGCAGAACCCTAACACCACTATTCCACAGATCTGACCTTGGTATGTGCCCAGACTGGCTTTGGGTGCTGCGTTAATATGCCTCTTTGTTCTCCTCCTCACAGTAGTCCTAGGTCCTCCCCAAGATTTACACCATGGTCTCTTTCCTAGGCCAGCCCAAGCTTAGGTTTCTTGTGTCCTCCTAACTCAGTAATGCTCCTCCCACCCCTTGTTGCTGTGGGACTCCACCTCTGCCTCTTAATTGCTGGGCTCTACCTGTCCCCTCCAAATGGTGCTAATATTGTATCCCTCTCATCTTATCTGGGCCATGGGACTTTCTACCTCATTCTAACTATGGGCATTTTAGGTCTCCCCTCGCTCCTGCTGAGAAGTGGTTGCTTCTCCTCCAACATCGTCTGTCACAGC
The DNA here is from genome assembly GCA_963574355.1 of Loris lydekkerianus. NCBI lineage: Eukaryota > Metazoa > Chordata > Mammalia > Primates > Lorisidae > Loris > Loris lydekkerianus. The sequence continues at coordinate 10,745 of CAUYPK010008400.1, read as the reverse complement.
TGCATCCCTGTGTCCTTGCCTGCAGGTGTCAGTGCTGACTGGTATCATCAAGATCAGCTTGAAGACACTGCTAGAGTGTGTCCGGTTGCGCACCTTTGGGCGCTTTGGGCTGCAGCAGGTGCAAGTGGACTGCCACTTTTTGCAGCTCTACCTGTGGCGCTTTGTGGCAGACGAGGAGCTCGTGCACCTGCTGCTGGACGAAGTGGTGGCCTCAGCTGCCCTTCGCTGCCTTGATCCAGTGCCCATGGAGCCCAGTGTGGTGGAGGTCATCTGTGAGCGCGGCTAGGCCCTGCAGCTGCTGTGCACAGGCCGGTTCTGCAGCTGCTGTGCTCTGGCCTGCCCCGGAGTCCCAACCCGCCCCTGCCCTGGTCTTGCCCTGGAGGTCATTCCCCACCGGCAGGTGTCCGGACCCGCCTAATAAACATGTGTGGCTTCCTCCTGCCTCTGGATTGCTGGGCGGGACTTATTGGGGGTGGAGTTTTGCGGCTGGGGCGCCGAGGCGCCCGTGTTGGTTCCACCCCCAGAGCGGATTGGCTGGTGCTCTGGGCTCAGGATGGGCCGGGGGTGGGTCCATTTAAAGCCCTCGGGACAAGTCCGGTCCTTGTGTGAGCTGAACGTTGAGACAGGTGCAGGCGCAGCAGCAGCAGGCTGGACCCTCCACATCGCTGATCCCATCCTAGTGGATGGAGCAAGCTGTGTTTCCTTGACCGACTTTTGTGAGCCCCATTCTCCGCCGGAGCAGAGACCATGGCCCCTCAGGGCTCCCAGGCCCCGCTGGAATTCGGGGGGCCCCTGGGTAATGGACTAGAGAGGGAGTAACTGGGGCAGAGGCTGAGCGAGGGAGAGCTGGAGCGGGTGTGCTACAAACCGGGAGTGGGGGCAAGATTTGAAGATGAAAGACTTTGGGGGGATGCCCGGGGTTTGGAGGGATAGTGCCTGGAAAGAGAAAGCTGAGAAGGAGCTCGTTCTGGATGCTGCAGAGCGGGTGATTTGTGGAGTGGACTGGGAGTCAGAACAGGATTGTCGAGGTCTGGGGGCTGGGGACCAAGATGGAAGTCAGGGAAGGGGACTGAGAGGCAGCGGGTGTCTTGGGGGACAGGGGGCTAAGAACAGGATAGGAAGGTGGGCGCTGAGAATGGAGAAATCCCAGGAAAAGACAGGGAGCATGCAGGGGTCGGGTGGGGGGAAGCTGGGGGAACGGACGCCCAACGCTGTGGCCTCCTCCCCTAGGCGCTGCGGCGCTGCTGCTGCTGCTGCCTGCCACCATGTTCCATCTGCTCTTGGTGGCCCGCTCAGGCCCGGCGCGCCTCCTGGGCCCACCCCCCTACCTGCCTGGGCTGGAGGAGCTGTGGAGCCCGCGGGCGCTGCTGCTGTGGCTCACCTGGCTCAGCCTGCAGGTGGCGCTCTACCTAATGCCAGCGCGCAAGGTGTGGGCTTTGCTCGCGGATGCGCGGGGGAGGAAGGAAGGGCTCGGCGATGGAGAAGACCCTCCTGCCATCCCCTCCGCAACCCTTATCATAACCCCTCGTATCTGCAGGTGGCCGAGGGGCAGGAATTGAAGGACAAGAGTCGCCTCTGCTACCCCATTAACGGTGTCTGGAGGGGGACCCTTGCCCTGGAGTTGCGCGGTTGGGGGTAGAGCTCCAGGGGTAGCTGGGAGGTCTGTGGAGATTAGCCCCAACCCTAAGCTCCTTTACGGGCCCCTTCTACAGCCGGGACAGACGCCGGGGATCTCTTATGCCCCTTGTCCTCACACCTCCACCCCACTTACTGCTGCTCTGCACCAGAGCAGTGGTTAGAGTGATTCCCAAGGCACAGGGGGCAGCCTAATGCTTGAGGCGAGGTCTGTGTCCTCTCTGAGCTTTGAGATGTGTGGGGGTGCGGATGTGTATTCCGGGGACCTGCAGGTGCACAGTCCCAGGACTCATTGTGTGTTGTGTTTCAGGCTTCCAGGCCCTGGTGCTGACAGCCCTGTTGGTGGGGCTGGGGGTGTCAGTGGGGCTGCCCCTCAGGGCTCTCCCGGAAATGCTCCTGCCCCTGGCCTTTGTAGCCACCCTCACGGCTTTCATCTTCAGCCTCTTTCTCTATATGAAGGCTCTGGTAGCACCTGCCTCGGCCCTGGCACCTGGGGGAAACTCAGGTAAGATGGAGTCCCCCTGGAATAGAGATGGAGGCAGACAGGGACTCCTGCCTCCACCTTCATCCCTCATTATTTTTCAGGTAATCCAATTTACGACTTTTTCCTGGGACGGGAACTCAACCCTCGCATCTATTTCTTTGACTTCAAATATTTCTGTGAACTTCGGCCTGGCCTCATTAGCTGGGTATGTGGGGCTGGCTTCCAGCCAGGGGGACAGGGGCAATGGGAGAACAGTGCTTGGGTAAGGCAAAGCCAAAATTTGTGCAGGCATGAATCATCATCACTCATTCGTTCATTTCACAAACATTTGTTGAGTCCACAAAGTGCCCCAGGTACTAGGAGACAAAAAAATCTCTGCTGCATAGAGCCTACATTCTAGAGAAGACAGACCATAAAAAAAAAAAAGAAAGTAAAGTATACATAGCATGACAGGAATGACCAGTGCAGTGAGGGAACAAAGCACAGGGATCTAGGAGAGCATGTGCAATTTTGTTTTCTTTTTCACTTTATTGCCTCCCTGGAGTGCCATAGCCTCATCTCACAGCAACCTCAAACTCTTGGGCTCTAGCAATTCTCTTGACTCAGCCTCCCAAGTAGCCAGGACTACAGGCATCCACCACAACGCCCAGCAATTTTTAGAGACTGGGTATCACTCTGGCTCAGGCTGGTCTCAAACCTGTGAGCTCAGTCAAACCATCCACCTTGGCCTCCCAGAATGCTAGGAATACAGGTGTGAGCCAGCGTACCCAGCCTAGCATGTGCAATTTTGAATAGAGCAGTCAAGCACAGAGTCTATTTCCAGGACAGAGATCACATGCTACTTGGTGGGTCAGAGCAGTGCAGAACTTAGAGTTGATCACTGTATTAGCAACTTGTCTGTTATTGGTGACCTTGACAGCATTCCTACTGGATTCTTTTTTTTTTTTTTTTTTTTTTGTAGAGACAGAGTCTCACTATGTTGCCTTCGGTAGAGTGTGGTGGCAACACAGCTCACAGCAACCTCAAACTCTTGGGCTTAAGCTATTCTCTTGCCTCAGCCTCCCAAGTAACTGGGACTACAGGCACCTGCCACAATGCTCGGCTATTTTGTTGTTGTTTTCATTGTTGTTTAGCAGGCCCTGGCCAAGTTAGATCCCACCAGCCCTGGTGCATGTGGCTGGTGCCCTAACCACTGAGCTACAGGTGCCTAGCCTCCTACTGGGTTCTTATGTTATAAGCACCAAAGCTGGACCACAGCCAAGATTACCTGAGGAACTCTTCCTTAAGGTCTCTCATGTCACCCTGAAAATGATCTCATCTGAGGCAGGTGTACAAAGTACCCACTACTAATCTGGCCTGACCACAGGAACATCAACCTCTGTGGCTATTTCCTCTTTTGTGAAAGAGGATAAAGTTAAAGGTTCTTAGAAGAGGTAACCTTAATGACATAATCGAGCTCAGGGCTACTAAACAGGTCAGCGCCAGCTAGCCACCACTAGCACTTACTGTGTGCCAGAAATGCTGTGCTTAGTGCTTCATGGCACAATGCCATTGAATCCTCAGACCACTTCAGACCACTCCATGAGGCAGGTCTCTAATCACCCCCATTTCCGCATGAGTGTGGGCTTTGGAGAGGCATGCCCCTGCCCATGTCCAGCCAGGCCACTCACTGCAGGGCAAGGACCAAGAAATTCGAGACTAGCCTGAGCAAGACTCCATCTCTAAAAATAGCTGGGCATTGTGATGGGCACCTGTAGTCCCAACTACATGGAAGGCTGAGACAAGTTGCTGTGAACTATGATGCCACAGAACTTTACCTAGGGCGACAAACTGAAACTCTTTCTCAAAAAAAGAAAAGCAAACAAGGTCTGTTTGAACTTGGAGCCTGAGTGCCCAGTTGCTTCCCACAATGTGAGAGCAAACAGGCTGCAGCACCTCCAGAGGCAGCCCTCCACAGTTCTTGTGTTCCTGGGTACAGGGCTTGGATCCACTAAACAAAGGACTGAAGTGTGACTGACAGCTGAGAGAAGGTCAAAGGCTGCCACTTTTGTAGACATGATGACTTCTTTCACCCCAGGTCCTCATCAACTTGGCCTTGCTGGTGCAGGAGGCGGAGCTGCGGGGGAGTCCCTCACTGGCCATGTGGCTGGTCAATGGCTTCCAGCTACTCTATGTGGGTGATGCTCTCTGGCATGAGGTGAGGCTGAACTGGACAAGGGAGGCAAACAAGGGTGCCTGAGGACTTCTAGGAATCAAGACAATGTGTCTGGGTCTTGTCCTTGCAGGAGGCTGTCCTCACCACCATGGACATCACACATGATGGGTTTGGCTTCATGCTGGCCTTTGGAGACTTAGCTTGGGTACCCTTCACCTACAGCCTGCAGGCCCAGTTCTTGCTGTACCACCCGCAACCCCTGGGCTTGCCCATGGCCTCAGTCATCTGCCTTATCAATGGTCAGTCAGGAAGGGGCACCAAGTTGGGCATATCATTCCTCCCCCCCTTTATTCAATCTGTTTATGCAGCACCTGCGAGGTAAGTACTAAGACTCAGGCAATTCTGGGAATAGCATTCTGGGTGTACAGGCAGAGTGGGGTGTGGACAGGTTGGGTGGATGGCCAGGGTCAGGCATAAGACCCTCAACCCTGACCACCTGTTCATACTCTTCCCCCTAGCCATTGGTTACTACATCTTCCGTGGGGCTAATTCCCAGAAAAACACTTTCCGAAAGAATCCTTCTGATCCCAGAGTGGCAGGTGAGCTGGGTCTCCAGGGTGCCATGGGTAGGGTTGGACATTTGGGCTTTGTGTGATTTTCCCATCCTGCTCTTTCCCAGGCCTTGAAACCATCCCAACAGCTACAGGACGGCAGCTGCTGGTATCTGGGTGGTGGGGGATGGTCCGACATCCCAACTACCTTGGAGATCTCATCATGGCTTTGGCCTGGTCCTTGCCCTGCGGTGAGTGGCCTGGCTGGACATGGGCAGGAGCATGTCAGGGGCAGGGACCTGGGGATGGACCCAGTGCGGCTGGGTACCAGGCGTAACTTTGGTACCAGGCGTCTCACTACAGACCTTGAACCTTTCATTTTTAAGCCCTGATGCCCTATGAGCCATTGTGTAAAAATCTCTGAACTCAAGGGTTATGGGGTGGTCACGGAGCTTCCCTCGATGCAGGGGTGTCCCACTTGCTGCCCTACTTCTACCTCTTCTACTTCACTGCACTGCTGGTGCACCGTGAGGCCCGGGATGAGCAGCAATGTCTGCAGAAGTACGGCCTGGCCTGGCACGAATACTGCCAACGTGTGCCTTACCGCATTGTGCCCTACATCTACTGAAGCAACTTCACTGCTCCAAGTCAGGGCACGTGCCCACCCACCAGCACACTCAGGCCCAGGAGCTTGGACACACTGAGGACTCAAGGGTCTGCACCCTACCCAACCCACAGCTCCATTAGGCAGGATGAACAGCCTCAGAGAAGAGGTGGTTTGGGGCAAGGAGAAAATGAAGGCAGTGTCCCAAAATGGAAATGCTCTTCCTCCTTTGGATAAGTGGAACCCTTGGTGCACTTCTCTCCCATTCTGGTGCCAGGTGTTTATGACTTGTTGAGTCAGCCCTAATCAGTGAGAAGCTGGGAGGTGGTTTGTGGGCCCAAGAGTCTGGGGTAGGGTGGGACAACAGGTACCACTCAGAGATGGCTGCTTGCTGACTGCCTGAACCCAGGAGTCTGAGGTTGCAATGAGCTGTGATCAAGCCACTGCACCCCAGCATGAACAAGTTAGACAGTCTCTCTCAAAAATAAATAAAGCAATGGGCACTGCCAACAGGGCAGACCAGTCACAACTTTATTAATGACAAAAGTCCCCAGTTTACCCAGGGAGCTCCTCAATGAGGGTCCTTGGGGTAGGTGGCATGGAGCCTCCCCAGAGACGCTCTAGCTCTCCAGTGAGGGCTGCCACCTCCTCTGCTGCCACAGCATGGGTTCTGTGGGCCCTGGCACAGTCTAGAGCCAGGGGTGTGAGGGCTGCCTCATTTTCGTTAGTCCAGGCCAGCAGGAACTGGCACTTCTTCCGGGCCCGGTAGAGGCGGTCTCGCTCCTCCCTATCCAGGGCTAGTTTCCGGGCCCGGCCTAGGGTCTGCGCCAGGTCCCCTAGTGCTGCCAGCGTGTAGTCTTTCTGGTTGGCGCGGGTCTCTCCCTGCAAAATGCGGGTGACCTCTCGCATAGCACCGCGCGTACCCAGAGGCCCAGGTGGGTGCTCGCCCGCTTCCAGTACGTGAGCTGCGGCCTCCAGGGCTTCCTCCGCACAGGTGAAGACTTGCTGGGCAGCCAGGGCTCCAGAAACGCCCAGCAGAGTGGCACAGAACTCAGACAGCAGCGCTTCGTCACCGCCATGATACAGGGCAAGCGCGTGTGCGTATGCGAACAGCACGTTGGGCAGCTGGAAGCGCACTAGCGGAGAGAGGGGGCCGCGGCTTAGGTTGGCCAGCGCGGGGATGCGGGCGGGCACAGCGGGCGGGCAGGCTCCCAGGGCGACTCCAAAAACCCACCCATTGGCCGCGGACTCTGCGTTGGCATCATCTTTCACCGATTCTGGCGGGGTCCTCGCAGGGGCGGGCACCAGTTCCGGGGCATCACTACCCGAGGTATCATCCAGCTCCTCCAGAAGCCACGGTCCAGTCCTGCGGCCCCACCACCACGGCTGCCACGGGGGCAGCAACCGCCCGGCCTCGCCGCGGCTCAGCAGCCGCTCGAAGGTCACTTTTTCGGCTGGTGTCAGGCGCTCCCATAGTTCTGAGAGGCCGCCGGGCGCCGGGCCAGGGCTGAGGCCTGATCCCACGGGCTCGTCCTCGGTCTCGCGTTGCTGACGCAGCCGGCGCAGGGCGCTTGCCAGACGGCTGGGCGAGGCGCTGCGACCGCGGAGCTCTCCCAGCACCTGGTCACGGTAGAAGTTTTCGGCGCAAGTGCCATGCACCCGGTAGCAGCGCAGCGAACAGTAGGGCACATTACAGCGGGGGCATGTGTAGCGCGCTGACTGGGCCTCCCCCACCGGGCAGAAACCACAGGGCCCCGCCGGCTCCATGATAACTGGCGCTGCTCGCAGCCCGCGAGCGCGCACAGCCCTAGCTCGACTTCCGGCGCAGCTTCGCTCATTTCCGCCTCTTTGAGGGGCCGACGCGGCGCTTAAATTGAGCTCAACTCCCGAGGATTCTCGGCTATTTCCGCCCACCCCCGGAAGCCATGCAACCCCCTCCTTTCTAAACAGGGGCAGGCGCTGAGGCTAGCCCAGCACAATCACGGAAAAGGGTGCCAGGTGAGCACCCCACCAGTCCCAGCTTGCCTCCTAGTGGTTGCTCCAAAACGTTGACCCCAGATTGCCCAAAGAGTAAATTCCTTTTTTAGCACTGTGATGCACATTTCTAGGCACCTACCCTGGGCCATTACTTGTATCAAGGCCTATATAGAAGGTGAGGCGCGTCCCTGCGTTTAGCAGCCATTCTAGTAAGGGAGTACAGACAAAGGGGCAGTCAGAGTGGAACAAAGGCCAAGATGGGGGCACCTAGCCAACCCTGGCTGTGTTGGGAGGATTTTCTTTCCTCCCCAGACAGCAGTGTTTAAGACTTGAACTTTGATTTCCTCCTCCAAACTGGTCTCTTTCCATTAAAGTTTCTCATTAAACTACCACACTAGAAAATTTTTTTTTTCCTTGGGGCCACGGTATTTTATTAGGTCAAAAGAAGTGAGTTATATATGCTCCAACAAGGTCCCAGGATCAAAAACTAGCGTTAATTAAAACACACAGCAGTTAATATGTTAAATAGCACCACCATTCATCCTACGTTTTTTTTGGGGGGGGGAAGAGTGGTCATATTCTTTAGTTCAGTAATTCCATTTATAGGGTTCCATCTTAAAATAATTGTAAGTATGAAGGAAGAAATCTTATCAAAAGTTGTTCATCTGTTTATAGGCAAACTAGAATGACCTTTCCCCTGTCTCCCCCACTTTCATCCAGTCGTGAGCTAAGGTCTAGAACTCTGGCCCAAGCCAAGATCAATAAATTTAGGACTAACTGGGAAGATGCACACATGAGTGGAAGAAGCAAAGGAAAAAGGAGAATTAAGTCCAAATTCCAGACGAGGAAGGCTTGAGAAGAAAAAGCTCAAGATGTCAATCAGGGTAGAGCAGAGCAAGAGAGCCAAAATGAAGCTTGAACAAGATCAGCATTTTCCAGGAAACTTCCCATGTGGATCCTCTCATTCAACTTACCAGTGTAGATTCCATACATGATAGATGCAAAGAACACACTGAATATCAAAGAGATGGGGGTCCCTGTCCTAGTAGAACTTTTCTTGTGGGCGCTGTAGGGGTGATGAAGCAAATTGTGCTAAGCAAGGCACAATCACAATCCATGGCACCTTTGGAAGTAAGGCCTGGTTCTTGGTCCCTCATCTCAGTTGCAATCCTACATTCTGTTGTTTTTGCTCCCAAAATACCTTTTATTTATCTTGATATGGATAATGCTATTTCCCTACTAAGATTTGGATACACTAAAGACTTTCTTTGCATCCCTACTACTCCCTGGTTGGAGTTATCTGCCTGAACAACTGGCTGACACCTTTTTCACCAGCCCTCCAGAAAATCCTGTCAGAGAAATTAAGATCACAAATCAGAGCATTATCAGTCTCTTGTCAAAACCTTTCCATGACCTTCCATTGTACTTGGAATTAAACCCAAACTTTTCTGTGGCTGACAAGGACCCTGCAGGATCTGCTATGTACTCGCACACATCTCTGCCCTAAAAATCCTGTTGGCAGCAACTCTTTCCCTATCACTTGATTCACTCATTTCAGGTTTCTCACATCTTCAAGTCTTCCCTAGAGATACTCTTCATTATGTCTACCCTCTCCCACTTTCATCATTATGCCCTACTTTTCTTTCCTTGAGACCTTAAGACCTTTAACTATTTCTCACTTTCCACCATAAAAGTCTAAACCACTAGAAGGCAGAAGCCATGATTTTTTTTTTTAACACTAGGGACAAAGTCGGTATTTGTAAACTTAACCACGAGCCAAGTGCTGATCTAAGCATTTTATATCCTTTGCTAGAGGAAACCTTGAATTAGCCCAAGAGGAAATTTCTTCCTTTTTTTTTTTTTTTTTTTTTTTTTGGCAGTTTTTGGCCTGGGCTGGGCCTGAACCCACCACCTCTGGCATATGGAACTGGTGCTCCACTCCTTTGAGCCACAGGTCAGCCGAACTCCCACTTCCATAAACACCAAAACATTAACTATCCAATAATAGACGTGATTACATTAGTAAGGCCAGCCAGGCAAGCACATAAGTACAAAGTCATGTTCGCCCCTCAGTATGGTACCAATGCAAAAGCAAAACCAATTTCTTTCTTTTTTTTTTTTTTAAGAGTCTCATTTTCTCACCCTCAGTAGAGTGCCATGGTGTCATAGCTTACAGCAACCTCAGACTCTTGGGCTCAAGTGATTCTCCTGCCTGAGCCTCCCTTGTAGCTGGGATTATAGGCGCCTGCCACAACGCCCAGCTACTTTTTTAGAGACAGGGTCTCACTCTTGTTCAGGCTGGCCTTGGCCTCCTACAGTGCTAGGAATACAGGCATGACCAACCACAAAATCACTTTCTAAAGCCGAGGCAGACAAGGTTTCTGCCCTGTACTCTACCAAGGTCATAGCTGGTCCTGAGTTTAGGAAAAGGCAAGACTGACCTTCTTTCTACCCAACTCTTTTCCTCTTTGCTTTTCATTGTTGTCTCTGTTAACAACCTCACATCACAGTGACTCTGCTATCTGGAAGATGAAAAAGAACTTGGGGTAATTATCAGGAGTTTCCCCAACTCTACACCTGAAAGGCTGGCACCTGTGGTTACTGATGCTTCACAGGAAACCTCTTGTAGTTCACCACCTCCTCTTCCCCACACCTGGACCAAGAGCCTCTGCCTTATCTGTCTCACCCATTCTTCCAGGGTACACCAATAGCCTTAGAAGCTAGCAGGGTGTTATGGTGGGTGCCTGTAGTCCTTGCTACAAGAGGATCTCTTGAGCCCAAGATTTTGAGGTTGCTATGAACTAGGACGCCATGGCATTCTATTCATGGCACAGAGTGAGACTCAAACACAAAACAAGGCCAGGTGCAGTTCACACCTGTAATCCCAGTACTCTGGGAGGCCAGGGCGGGTAGATTGCCTGAGCTCACAAGTTGAAACCAACCTGAGCTAGAGTGAGACCCCCATCTCTAAAAAAACAGCCAGGCGTTATGACAGGCACCTGTAGTTCCAGCTACTCAGGAGGCTGAAGCAAGAGAATCGCTTGAGCCCAAGAGTCTGAGGTTGCTGTGAGCTATGATGCCACTGCCCTCTACTGGGGGCCATAAAGTGAGACTCTGTTTCAAAACAAAACAAACAGCCCTAGAAGGCATGCCTCTCTCTGTGACCCTGCAAATGAAGATAAAACAATGAGATGACTGGGCTAAGTGGCTTTTTTTTTTACTTAGAGAAAGCCAGCATTACAAAGAACTTAAGAGTTGGCATTGGGGCCCTTCTTTTTGCCAAAGGTGGGCACAACATTGACGAAGCGCCGATTGTACTGCATCCGCCGCTTGGCCCGG
>CAUYPK010008398.1:0-25721 GCA_963574355.1 Loris lydekkerianus | reverse complement strand
CTAGAATTTCTTTTCTTCTCTTTTCTAGATCTTCTTGGAGTGTTTTGATCTTGTTTTGCACGATCTCAGATCTGTTGGCATAAAAGTAGCACTTCTCCTGTAAAAATAAACAGATGCCTCCCTTTTTGGCAGTTAATAGGATAACAAAACACTTTAATAAAGTAGTACTAAGTGTTTATAAAATAAACATCGAAGTCATAATACAAGCTGTTAAAGAGCACTTTTTTTATAAAGTAAAATTACCACTTCCAAAAAAACATACAAATACACATGTCAAAAATTGTATTGAATTTCATTAATTAAGGAATAAATCAGTAAACTGTCATAAGCAGATCAAAGGAGAATCCCAAGGATAGATATACATTTAGGCAACCAGGAATTCCAAAGGGAATTTGTATGATAGATGCAAAACTGGTGAATAATCACAGGAAAATAATCAACTGTATTTCATGGGACACAGTTAGCATTTCTACAAAAAAGAAATTGTTTGGTTCCAGTTCTAAGAAGAAAAGCTTTCAGTTTTACTCCATTCAGTAAAATATTAGCTGTGGGTTTGTCATACATAGCTTCAATCAGTTTCAGAAATGTGTGACCTATGCCTATACTCTTCAGTGTTCTAATTAGAAATGGATGCTGAATTTTATTGAATGCTTTTTCTGCATCTATTGAGAGGATCATATGATCCTCATTTTTGCCTCTGTTAATACAGTGGATAATGTTTATGGACTTTCGTATGTTAAACCAGCCTTGCATCCCTAGGATGAAACCTACTTGATCATGATGTATGACTTTTTTGATGATAAGCTGTAATCTATTAGCTAGGATTTTGTTGATAATTTTTGCATCTACATTCATGAGTGAAATTGGTCTGAAATTCTCTTTTTTGGTTGGGTCTTTTCCAGGTTTTGGTATCAGGGTGATGTTTGCTTCTAGAACGTGTTGGGGAAGATTCCTTCCTCCTCAATTTTTTGGAATAATATCTGCAATACAGGAATAAGCTCTTCCTTGAAGGTCTGATAGAATTCTGGTGTGAAGCCATCTGGACCAGGGCATTTTTTGGTTGGAAGCTTTTTTATTTTTATTTTTTTAATCTCAGTGCTTGAAATTGGTCTGTTCAGGAGCTCTATTTCTTCCTGGCTAAGCCTAGGGAGAGGGGTGATTCCAAATATTGATCCATTTCCTTCACATTGTCAAATTTCTGGGCATAGAGTTTCTGGTAGCATTCAGAGATGATCTCCTGTATCTCTGTGGGATCAGTTGTTATTGCCCCTTATTATTTCTGATTTAGGTTACAAGAGATTTTACTTTTCTATTTCTCATTAGTCTGGCCAATGGTTTACCTATTTTATTTTATTTTATTTTTTTCAAAAAACCAACTACTTTTTTCATTAATTTTCTGTTATGATTCTTTGGTTTTCAATTTCATTGATCTCTGATTTGATTATGGATATTTCTTTTCTTCTACTGGGTTTAGGCTTAGATTGTTCTTCTTTTTCCAATTCCATAAGATGGCTTGTGAGTTTGTTGATGCACTCTCTTTCTGTTTTTTGAATATAGGCATCTAACAAGGTTGTCCTCTGTCACCTTTACTATCAACATAGTGCTAGAAGTTCTAGCCAATACAATTAGGCAAGACAAGGAAATAAAGGTAATCCAAATGGGAGCAGAGTAGGTCAAGCTCTCCCTTTTTGCTGATGACATGATCTTATACTTAGAGAATCCCAAAGACTCAACCATAGACTCCTAGAAGTCATCAAAAAATACAGTAATTTTTCAGGATATAAAATTCAAATGTCCACAAATCAGCAGCCTTTGTATATGCCAATAACAGTCAAGATGAGAAGCTAATTAAGGACACAATTTCTTTCACCACAGTTTCAAAGAAAAATGAAATACTTAGGAATATACCTAACAAAGGAGATGAAGGACCTCTATAAAGAAAATTATGAAATTCTCAGAAAGGAAATAGCAGAGGATATTGACAAGTGGAAAAACATACCATGCTCATGGATGGGAAGAATCAACATTGTTAAAATGTCTATACTTCCCAAACCAATCTACCTATTCAATGCCACTCCTATTATAATACCAATATTGTACTTTTGAGATTTGGAAAAAATGATTCTGTGTTTTGTGTGGAACGAAAAACAAAAAAAAAAAAAAAAAAAAAAAACGTATAGCTAAGGCAGTTCTTAGTAATAAAAATAAATCTGGGGGCATCACCATACCAGATTTTAGGCCGTACTACAAAGCCATAGTGGTCAAGACAGCATAGTACTGGCACAAAAATAGACACATAGACACTTGGAATTGAATAGAAAACCAGGAAATGAAACTAACATCTTACAACCACCTAGTCTTTGATAAACCAAACAAAAACATACCTTGGGGGAAAGATTTCCTATTCAATAAATGGTGTTGGAAGAACTGGATATCCACATGTAAAAGATTCAAACTGGACCTGCATCTCTCCCCACTCACAAAAATTGATTGAAGATGGATAAAGGACTTAAATTTAAGGCATGAAACAATAAGTATCCTCAAAGAAAGCATAGGAAAAACACTGGAAAATATCAGCCTGGGGAAAGACTTTATGAAGAAGACTGCCATGGTAATAGCAACAACAACAAAAATAAACAAATGGGACTTCATTAAACAGAAAAGCTTCTGTCCAGCTAAGGAGACAACAACCAAAGCAAAGAGACAACCTACACAATGGGAAAGGATATTTGCATATTTTGAAGCAGACAAAAGCTTGATAAGTAGGATCTATAGAGAACTCAAATTAATCCACCTTAAAAAAGCCAACAATCCCATATATCAATGGGCAAGAGACATGAATAGAATCTTTCCTAAAGAAGACAGAAAAATAGCTAACAAACATATGAAAAAATGTTCATCATCCCTGTGGGACAGCAAACTAGTACAACCTTTTTGGAAGAAAGTATGGAGAAACCTAAGAGCACTCAAGCTAGACCTCCCATTCGATCCTGCAATCCCATTACTGGGCATCTACCCAGATGGAAAAAAATTCTTCTATCATAAGGACACTTGTACTAGACTGTTTATTGCAGCTCAATTTATAATTGCCAAAAGTGGAAACAGCCTAAATGCCCCCCAACTCAGGAATGGATTAACAAGCTGTGGTATATGTACACCATGGAATACACCTATTCAGCCATTAAAAAAAAAAAAAAAAGAAAATGGAGACTTTACATCCTTCATATTAACCTGGATGGAAGTGGAAGACATTATTCTTAGTAAAGCATCACAAGAATGGAGAAGCTTGAATCCTATATACTCAATTTTGATATGAGGACAATTAAAGTCAATAAGGTCACAGTGGAGGTCGGAGAAAGGGAGAGCAGAGAGAGAAGGAAGGAGGGAGGGGTGTGGGGCCTTGGTGTGTGCCACACCTTTTGGGGGCAAGACATGATTGCAAGAGGGACTTTACTAACAAATGCAATCAGTGTAACCTGGCTTATTGTACCCTCGATGAATCTCCAACAATAAAAAATAAATAAATAAATAAATAAAATAAATTGTTTGTATTTGTCTCAGTTTTCTCTAATTTTTAGAGTTGTAAGATAGTACAAAACCAGTAAAAGAAATAATCTGGGAGACTACTCACTCAGTAGTCATTGATAGTTGTAAAGTCATTCACATAATTCCTTCATAAATGTCCTAATAAAGCCAGTTAGACTAACACTGTATTTACTATTATATCAACTTCTTTTGTAATTAATCAATATCTATATATTCCTGAAAGGCCATGGCATTAAATGGCTACACATACATTGACATGGATTTCAGAGATATGCAAAGGAAGAAGATTCCAGAATATTCCATAAAAAAGAATATTTAATAACCATTTGAAAGAGTTCAAAATTGTATATCATAATTTAATTTAAAACCTTTGGACTATAATTCACATTAGACATAATAATGTTACATATAAATTTGTTGGCAATGTGAAATCAGTTTGTAAAACACTCCAGATTAAAAAAGATATCTCTACTTTATTCAGGAAAAAAAGTAATTATCACCTTCATAGAGTCTTGCAATATAAGATTTCCTTGTAAGTACATGTGAATTGTTTGCAATAAGTATTGACAGGCGGTCACTCCCATCAATGCTTAAAAATGTCATACTTGTCATGTTTTCAAATAAGACTGGAAGAGAAATGAGTAAAGATAATAAAATGGGTATGAGAAAATTTCATATCTTAAATACAAATGGTTAACATATTTCCATTAATCTCAAGAGAGAAGGAAAAAAATGCCTTCAATAAAAGGAAAATATAAGATTTGCCAAGAAAAGCTGAGTGAACTGATGTAATTGCTTGGGTAAAGGACCACTGAGTTGGAGAACATGATTTGAAAAGATGTGGTTCTTGGGTAGAATCCAGCTCAGCAGCTGTACATCTTGGACAATCTGTTGCTGATTATTAGCGATAGAAACCAGGTATAATTATTGGCATCCATAATTATGAATGCATAAATAAAAATTCCAACATGTTTTTATAAGTTTATACAAAGTAGCATATGGCCTTCTGAAACTACTCTTGATTTTCTTTTTAATATTCAAAAAATACTGTACCAGTAAATGAAGTCTATATTTACATATATTTTTCTTATTGAAGGGTAATACCATATAATACTCAGAGAAAAGTTTGAGTTTTAAAACAGCTTTGAAAATTTAGAAACTGGTCACTGTTATACTTAGGTGATAAAGTATCCTGTAAGGTTCAAATAAAAACTCACACAAAACCTATGTGTAGGTTAGGAAATATTTGGTAAAACATGATGGGGTGGGAAGCTAAAGAATCTACTGAAGTTGGCGAGGGAAAAAGACTTCAAATTTTTAAACTTATAAGGTTGACATATATACTGAAAATTGAATGGGAGAACTTCTACCAATGTCAGATTATAGGGATGGATAAAAATGCTTAGAGAAATGGGTGGTGCCTGTGGCTCAAAAGAGTAGGGTGCCAGCCCCATATGTCAGAGGTGGCGGGTTCAAACCCAGCCCCAGCCAAAAACTGCCCCCCCCAAAAGAAAATTTTTTTTCAGAGAAAAAAAGAGAAATAACCTGAGACTTGGAGCACATTTGTTTTGGAAACATCAGAGTGAGCAATGCCAGAACCAAGCGGAACCTATCACTGTAGGTATCTGCTAAATAGCAAGGAAGAGGCAGTGCAATATGGATGGAAAAAGCTTACCTTAAATTCTGTATCAGGCTTGGTCTACCTTCTTCTGTGGGACTCCTGCTACCTGAGTGGGACATGGAGAGACAAAATCATACTCCTGCCACAAATTGCAATCTCCCAAAGCAGAGGACATAGTAAAATCTAATGATACTTTGACAAAACATCAGATCATGTGAAAGATCATCCCAAGGTAGGTGCCTAAAGAGGAGTTCTGGTAACCAAAACAACAAGGAAGGAGTAACTACAATAACAAAGGGATACTTCATTCTCAGACAGCAGAGCCGACTAGAGCTGGAGGGCAAGCCATGCAGTTAAACTCAGAGGAAACAGCACACAATTCTTGTGGTCCAAGAAACCACAACACTGGTTGTGGCTCAACTCTAGTCTCCTCCTGAGAATAAAAAAACATATACTTCATTTTATCAGCCACATACAAATGAGAGGACTTCAGAAACCATTCACGTCTCTGATACCCCCACTGTTATGCACCTGTTGAAAGTAATTCTTTAAAAGTGTACTTTGAATTTTTTTTTAAAACTTTCCAGTGGATCATTTCCAGTGGATCAGAGGAAACAGCACACAATTCTTGTGGTCCAAGAAACCACAACACTGGTTGTGGCTCAACTCTAATCTCCTCCTGAGAATAAAAAACATATACTTCATTTTATCAGCCACATACAAATGAGAGGACTTCAGAAACCATTCAAGTCTCTGTACCCCCACTGTTATGCACCTGTTGAAAGTAATTCTTTAAAAGTGTACTTTGAATTTTTTTTTTAACTTTCCTGTGGATCATTTTTAAAAATTACAAACGACTGTGTAAATACACAATTTATCCGTACATCTATGTTGGAATTTCTATACTTTTACATCAAGTTTATCAGAAAATCTACACAGTGGTAGCTCCAGTTATTTGCAAAGTAGAACGTCTATAAAAAAAAATTATTTGGTGATTTGGAGAAGAAATGTCCCCCCAAATGATTCTCTGGCCTAAAGTTTATTCTTTTATTTCCAAAATAATGTGATTCAAACAGCAGTGAAATTGATTTGCTTTGTTTAGTTTCGAAATAGCCAACAGCCTGAGTCATAGAAGCAAACAATATATTACCTGCATATTCTCCTGATATTTCCTCCCATCCATCCAAGACATTTCCATAAACATTTCCCCTTAGTTTGGGAATTCAGTATGTTTACTTTTTATTCAAGTCAAGTATCTACAGAAGAAACTTTATATTATGTTTACCATGATTCAAATATCAAAAATATGGAGTACATGTTTAGTAATCATGATAGGTAGGTCTGATATTATATAAATTAATTCATGTATAATATTTCATTATAGCCAAACAGTATAATCCTTCCATTTTACACATGAAAAACTGAGAATCAGAGAGATTCATTAATATGCTGAAGATCATATTGATGATTACAACTGGTATTTCAATCTGGACATTTTGACTCTACAGTTCAAGCTCAAGTTATTTATTTATTTATTTATTTTGAAGACAGAGTCTCATTATATCACCCTTGGTAGAATGCTCTGGCATCAAGGCTCATAGCCACCTCCAATTCTTGGACTAAAGCCATTCTCTTGCCTCAGCCAATTAGTGGGGATTACAGGTGCCTACAACAACGCCTGGCTAATTTTTTGTTGCAGTTATCATGGTTGTATGGTTGTTTAGCATGCCCTGGGCCAGGTTCCAACCCACCAGCCAGGGAATATGGGGCCAGCACCATAACCACTTGAGCAAACCAAGCTCAAGTTCTTAATGACTAATATACTTCATTTCATGTACTTCATATTAATGACCAACTACCAATGAGGTGGTAAGAGATGTGCACTTGTTAAAAGTAATTCTCGCAAAGTATACTTTTCCTTTTTTTTTTTTTAATCTTTAACTGTAGCACTTAAAAAGAAATTGCACACAAGTATGCAAACATATAATTTTTTTAATGCTCATATATAATAACCCCTTTACTTCGACTAGGTTTTTCAAAAAAAGTTCTTATAGTTTTAAAATTTACACATCACTAAGTCAAGGTATTTGAAATGTTGAAAATCGATAAAACAAAATAATTTGGTAATTTGGTGAAGAAATGTTCCTAAAAGTGGTTCTGGGGGTCTAAAGTTTATTCTCATTGTATTTACTAAAGTAATGTGATTCCAACTGCAAAGAAGATAATTTATTTTGTTTAATTTTGAAATAGTTCCTGAGCCATTGAAATAAACTATATTTTCTTTCCCTTTTCTCCCAATATTTTCAACTGTCCAAAGAGGAAATTTCTTTCATTGGTTTAGAAAATAAGTATGTTTATTTTCTTTATCTACAAAAGAAACTTTATGTTAATTTATCATGAGGTTATGTCTACTATGTTTAAAATATTAAAAATATATAGTGTATAATTAATCATTACTGGTAGTTTATGCATTATATAAACAAGTTCACAGATAATATTTCATTTTAGCCAGAGTAGTCATTTCTCCCCTTTTTACAGATAAAAAAACTGAGAATCAAAGAGGTTAAATAACCTACTGAAGACCACATTGGTGATTACATTCACTATTTCAATCTGGGTCTGTTTGACTCTAAAGTTCAAGATCAAGCTCCTAACAACTAATATACTTTATTTCCTATACTTCGTATTGACTATCACAAGCAATGAGGTGGGTCAGAGACCATCATGGTATCAGATCTCCCACCCCCTCCCCCCCATTGGCATGCACCTGTCAAAACTAATTCTCCCAAAGTGTACTTTTAATTTTTTCTTACTTTTTACTGGAGGAAAAATTAAGAAAAGGAAACTGCACACAAGTACAGACACACTATTTATACTCCTATACTTTTTCATCAGGGTTATTAGAAAAGTTGTTTTCCCTTAAAATGTATACATTACTAGCTCAAGATATTTTCAAGTCTATAAAACAAAACAATTTGGTGATTTGGAGAAGAAATGTTTCTGAAAATGGTTCTGGGGCCCTAAGATTTATCCCCATCACATTTACTAAAGTAGTGTGGTCCAAACTACAATGAGGTTTATTTACTTTGTTTAGTGTGAAAATAGTCCTTGGGACATAAATGTAAACTATATTAGACCTGCATATTCTCCAAATATTTTCAACTGTCCACCTGAACATTTCCTAAGACATTTCCCTTTGGTTTGGAATCTTTGGTTTATCTTCAAGTCAAGTATCTACGAAATAAATTTTATATTTAGTATGATTTTATGTTTACCATGATTAAAATATTAAAAATAATCACTACTGGTAGGTGAGACATTATACAAATTCATTCATGTATAATATTTTATTTTATCCAAACAACAGACAATTTCCTCCCTTTACAGATGAATAAACTAAGACTCAAAGAGATTCATTAACCTGCTATAGATCACATGGGATTTCATTCTAGATCAGTTTGACTTTAAAGTTCATGCTTATGCTCTTAACAACCAATATATTTTATTTCAGGTACTTAATATCAATAACCATATACCAATCAGGACATTGGAGACCTCTTTTCTCTTGCCTGATATGTCCAGCTAGGACTTCCAGTACTATGTTAAACAGGAGCAGTGACAGTGGGCATCCTTGTTTTGTTCTACTTCTTAGGATGACTGCTTTCCAATTTCCACTATTCAGAATGTCGTTGGTTGTTGCTTTGTCATATGTGGTTTTTATTATGTTGAGATATGTAACTTCTATGCATAGTTTAAGAATTTTCATTATGAAGTTGTGTTGAATCTTACCTACTGTTCTTTCTATTATCTATTGACACGATAATATAGTTTTTGTTTTTTGTTACATTTGTGTGGTTGACCCATCCTTGCATCCCTGGGAAGAAACTCACTTTATCATTGTGAATTATCATTTTGATGTGCTATTGAATTCAGCTGGCCAGTGTTTTGTTGAGAGCTTTTGCATCTATGTTTATCAAAGACATTGGTCTATAGTTTTTTTGTTTGTTTGTTTTGCTTTGTTTTTTTTTTCTGTTGTATTGTTTGTTTGTTGTGATCTTTTCTGACTTTGGTATCAGGTGATACTGGCTTTGAAGAATGGGTTAGGGTAAAAAATCTCTGTCTTGATTTTATGGAACAGTTTCTCTAAGATAGGTACCAATTCATCTTTGTAGACCTGGTAGAATTTGTATGTGAATCCATCTGGGCCTGTGCTTTTTCCTGTTGTTTAAAAATGTTTATTATTGTTTCACTCTCACTACCCTTTTTTTGGTACACTTAGAATTTCTATTTATTCCCAATTCAAGCTTCAATGTCTGTATTTTTCCTAAAATATATCCATTCCTCTAGATTTTCTTGTGCATAGTTTTCATAGCAGTCTTGGACTTTGTATTTCTTGGATTTTGTATTTCTGTAATATCAGTTGTGTTGTTTTCTTTTTCATGTCTGAGTGAGCTTATCTGAATCTTTTCTATTTCTGGTTAATCCAGCTAGTGGTCTATCAGTTTTATGTGTCTTTCCATAGGACCAATTTTTTGTTCCATTGATCCTTTATGTATATATCTGTTCAGTTTTCTTTGGTTCTCCTCTGTTAATTGTTGCTACTTTTCTCATGCTAGATCTGCATTTGGAGTGTTCTTATTTTTCTAGTTTCTTGAAGTTTAACATTAGTTGTTAATTTGTGATTATTTTTGCCTTTTTTATGTATTTATTTAGTGCTATGAACTTCTTATGAACCCTTCTTTTGCTGTATTCCAGACTTTTTGTAAGTTTGTGTTCCCTTTTGTTGTTCAATTTGAATTTTTTTGTTTTCCATTTTGATTTCATAATTGACCAAAGAATCATTCAACAATATGTTTATTTTCATGTACTTTTATGGTCTTGAGTGTCTCTCTTGGAATTGATTGCTTGTTTTATTCCACTATGGTCTGAGAAGATACATGATATAATTTTCATTATTCTGAATTTGCTGAGACTTAATCATTTTTCTGAATTTGCTTAAACTTAATATATGACCTATCTTGGGAAATGCCTCATGTGATAGTAAGTAGAAGTATATTCTGAAGTTTGGGGGATAGAATAGTCTATAAATATTTTTTAATTCCATTTTTTCTAGAGTCCCATTAAAGTCAAGTATTTCTTTGTTATTTTCTGCCTTGATAATCTCTCTAGTTCATTCAGTAGTGTTGAAGTCCCTAGATATTACAATGTTCTGTTTATTTCTTTCCTTAGATTTAAAAGAATAACTTTTAGGAATAAGGGAGTTCTTGTGTTAAGTGCATCTATTTAGAATTGTTACATGCTCTTGTTGAACTGATCCTTTATTATTAAAATGACTTTGTTTGTATTTTTTAATTATTTTTTTAAAGTCTACATGCTTCAATTTTCCCCAGACATCTGTATTTACAATCTTGCTTGACAGTAGCAACAACAATTGGAAGCTGGCCTCCACATTGCCTCACTACTTTGTTCCAAGTTTCATATAAGTGTACAGAATGATGGGTCTAAATCACATCCAGAATCACAGCTCCAAAACATTTTGGAAAACAACTTTTTCAACCTTCCCAATAAGAAAGGAAGAGGAATGCCTGTGGTAAGGTCTTGTCTACAGTTGTCTACCACATGTAGGATTTTGATTCTGGTAAGTAGAGAAGCCATGCATAAAACATACAGGTTACAAACAGATTCCTCATATATATTCTATTATTGTTGCTAAATGAATAGTTTTGGCTTAGTTTGGATCTACTTCTATACATTAAGTACGTTTTATTAACCTTAATTTAAATATATGCAGTTCGGGCCAGGCACTGTGGCTCATACCTGTAATCCCACCTACTTCAGGGGCTGAGACAAAAGAATGGCTTGAACCTAAGAGCTTGAGGTTGAGCCACGATGCCATGGCATGCTACTGAGGGTGATACAGTGAAACTTTGGCTCAATAAATAAATAAATAACTAATAAATGTAGTCATTAATCTTCTGAACTCTTCTTGCTTTGGACTGTCATTACTAATCACGTTATGTTGTTCATTTGCTTTTAGAGCTTTACTCAAAGGTTACTTGGAAGTTTACTAACAGATTTCTGCAGTAGACATCATTTACCTTTACTCTATTCTGTATATCACTACCTATATTTTATGCTTACTGTATATACTTGAGTATAAGCCGAGTTTTTTCGGCACAAAATTTGTGCCGAGTTCGGATTTTTTTGCACAAATTTTATGCCGAAAATACTCGGCTTATACTCGAGTGTATACAGTATGTAGATGCGGCATTTTGACCCTAAATATTCATATTTCATTTTAGCTGCTACAATAAAGTCAAATATTCTATTTTTAATGACTAGAAATAAGGAAAGCAAAGAATGGCCTCCTAGAAAAGTATGGTCCTGAAAACCTCCCAATGTCACTCAAAGGAGAGATTTCCTTATTTAATTCTGACCTTATTTTCCACAAATCATTTCTATGCAGTTTTAATCTTATATAAAGATAAAAACTTAAATCTAAAAAGTTCAGTTTTAAATTGGTGAAATTAATCAATAATTTTATCACTGCATTCTTTGAGGAAGATACATTCTGATTGAACAGGGCATTACTAGATAAAAATATCAAAATGTCTTTAATGACAGAATTCTGAGAGAACCCAGTGAGGGAAACATTTCTTACTGTAAGCCCTGAAAAGCCCTGGATTCAGAAGTGAGTCCACTCTAGGGCTTACCTGGAAGGTGATGTTCCTTTTGTTCCCACTAGATAACTTTAAGGACTCTGTTCAGCAAAATAATTATACCTCTCTCTGGGTCAGGCTCTGGAATAATTATATGCATTCATTTTATCAGAGTAATAGTTTTGCATTGCAACTCTTCAAGTAGCATTTATAAAGATAAAAAAATGGAATAAAAAGTCTTAAGTTATGAAAAATATATTTAGCAGATATTATTGTTCAACATTTCAATTCTTTCTATACCATATGCAAAATATTAATATATTTAATCAATTTTCTCTTAGAAAGCCTATTCTTTTCAATTTGGTTTATTCTTAAGACAATTTCCTTTTTATATTTATTTTTTAAACTTATACCAATGGGGAGCAATACAGAGGCAGGAATTAAATGGATCACAGACAAATGCAGTCTAATTTTTCTTTTTTTTTTAAGAAGGCCTATTTCTGAGCTAGCCAATGTGTATAGGATATGAATTATGCAATATTTTTTCTTTTCCTCAACTTTATTTCTGCCACTGCCTCATCAAATTTTCTTGTTGCTGGTGTTTATGGCTACTCATCGTGGACTGTGGAAATTGTCTTCAGAAAAAATTTTTTTCAATCAAATTACTTATGCTAATTCTATTTGTCATTCATTTCAACAGATCCAAGGAGAATCCTTAGGTGGACAGAGCTATACATTGTGAAGGAAGGAGACATATCTCTTATGTCACCAATGCCTCTCAGGAAGGATTCTGTGGATACAAAAATACACAAAAGAAATGTGTTTCACAGTTTGAGAAGTTCTCCAGCATCCAACATGTTTTAAAAAAAAAAAAAAGTAAAAGAAAAATTAACTTTTGTTCTCTGGAATCTGATCTACCTATTTTAATTGGCAAGGATTTAGTAAACAAGACATTCAAGAACTGACTTAGAAATAGGGATTTGCAAAGCAAATTAGCAAATTGTTTACATTGATTGCAGTGGAAGTGAGAAGTTGGACCATGTAGCTTTACCTCCTATGCCTAAATTAGTCTCAGGGAAATCAATTACTTTGTGTAAAACATTCATAAGTCCAGTTGTCCTAATAATGCCATTTATTACAGAAAGAAAGAAAATCTAGTAGAAAATTGAAGCAAAAATTATACATTGCATCTCTCTTTACTCTCCCTCGATCTAGAATGTTCTTCAGCTTTTCCTTGCCTTTCACGACCTTGACCTGTATTTTTTAAAATAACTTTCATTTCAGCATAGTTTTAGATTTACACAAGTTGCAAAGGCAGAACAGAGATTTCTCATAGACCCCATACTCAGTTTTCCTTAAGATTTTGCATCGATATTATTCATTTTTCATAGTGAGTGAAAAAATATTGATAAATATTATTATCTAAAAGTCCATACATTACTCAGCTTTTCTAAGTTTTTAACTAATATCCTTTTTCCATCCCAGGAACTTATCAGGACACTACAGTAGATTACTCTAAACTGTGAAATTGTCTTAGCCTTTCCATGTTGGTCAGGCATTTCTCAGTGTCCTTCAATTGAGTTTATCTGACTTTTGTGTGTGTCAGATGGACTTATGAGTTTAGTTTTATTTTATTTTTGAGGAAGAAAAAGTTAAATTGCTATTATCATCACATACAGCTACATATCACAAACACAAACCATTATCGTTGATGTTAACCTTGCTCACCTGGTTGAGTTTGTGTTTGCCTGGTCTCTCCACTCCCTGCAACACACACATATTTTTCACATGGAACTCTTTGGTAAGAAGTAACTATGCATAGACTACACTTCAGGAGTGAAGAGTGACCTTCCACCTTCTGAGGGCAGAATATTTCTGTAAACTATTTTAGATTCTCCTGTAAAAATGGTTTGGCAATTTTCCTTTACTTATTTATTCTATTATTTATTTATTTATTTATTTATTTATTTCAGTATGAACTCACAGTTATTTTTACTTTCGGTTATTATCCAATTTTATTTGTTTTGTTGTTCAAATTTTTCTACCTTCGATGCGTCTTTTTGTTGACTTCTATGTCTCTTTGATACACTGTGTTTCTGTGATCCTGTGTCTGTGTTTGCACATTTTACTCTCTTGTGCCAAAAAAGCTCCAGGTTTATTTTGAATAATCCCTGCCCTGGCACTGGAATCAGCCATTTATTTATCTTAGCAGCCTCGCTTCTTTTTATTAGATAGTAGTAGATATTGATATTTCTGAAGAGTACAGTACATTGATTACAGAGAATGTCCCTTAATTTGAATTTAGGTGGCGCTTTTGCCAATTATGTTCAGATTTTGACAGGAATGCCAACCACAGGAATAATGACGCATTCTTATTGCTTCATACCAAAACACACGCAGTGCATTACTTGTCATGTTAGCTTTGATTGGTTGGTTAAGTTAGATTATGTCATATTTCTTTATTAAGAGGCATTATTAGAGAAGACATTTGAGATCACCTAAATGCCATATTTATAATGAAGCTTTAACCTGTAAATTTAATACGCATTTATGATTCTTGCCTAAAGTCATTACTACCATGTAGGTTGACACACTTTTTTATTTTATCATTCTATTAATATATTCCTTCTACATTTATCAGTTGACTAATGGCATCTGACTGTATTAAAAATGTTATGCACAATTATTAATTACCTATTTACAAATATCAGTGTAGAATCATGACGTTTTGTCTTATTCATTGGGTTGAAATTATTGTTATTATTGACGTGTATGTGAAAATTATCTTAGCTAATAAAAATGCATTTAGTCTAGCTCTTATTTTCTTTTGACATTTTTTCCATATTTTTGGATCACTTTTTTTTTTTCTTTCTGGTATAACAAGATGTTACAACTTTGTGTTATATTTCTTTACCCCATCTTTAGAACCATCAGTTTTATCAGTGAGCCCTGTTCCTTATAATGGAGCATGGTACATAGGAATAAGATCTGAGCACCAGAAGTACTCAGGGCTACTAGGCTGTCATTGTTTCTGGGCCCTTTCAGGACACAGAGGAGAATTTAGATCTCTCTACATAGCATCTGTTATGATCTTAATGTTTCCTCCCCCCATTCATATGTTGAAATTGAATCACTAATGTGATTGTATTAAGATATAGAGCCACTGTGGGTAGTGCCTGTGGCTCAATGGAGTAGGGTCCCTGCCCCATATGCCGGAGGTGGTAGGTTCAAACCCAGCTCCGGCCAAAAACTTCAAAAAAAAAAAAAAAAAATGTAGCACCACTGGAATATGATGAAGTCATGAAGGAAGAACCCTCCTGAATGGGATTAGTGCCCTTTGTGCCCCAGAGGCTGTCTTCTTCCTTCTACTGTGTGAGCACAGAGAAAGAAGGAGCCTTCAATAAAATAGGAAATAGACCTCAACACACATCCAATCTGCTGGCAACTTGATCTTGGACATACCAGTCTTCAGAATTTTAAGAAGTAAATTTATGTTCTTTAAAAACACCAAGTGGTAGTTATATATTTATGAGTATAAATGAACTAATATAGAAAATCCTTTGGTTTAATAATCACATGTCAACTAGCCTGTCAATAAATGTGGAAGGAATTATGCAATTAGAAAATCACCATTCATCAGCCTTCATGGAAGTTAAAACTGGGAGACAAAAGTTCGATGCCAAGAAGGATGAGATGTACACATCTATAATATATGCACTAGGTATACTGTACATATACTACAAGCTATGTATAGAATATTTTTATTTTAAATATTTGCCTGTTTGCATTGAAAATGATGAATTCATACTGATTCTTCAAATTTTATTTTAGTCACAAAAGGTTTATTACAACTTTTCATTCCATAAACCTCACTCCCTTCTTGAATAATAAGGAACTTAACTCCTTTCACCACAGTATATTTACTTTTTCACCAAATCCTGGAATATACAAAGAATGTTTCATATATTATTACTCATAACATTGAGAAAAACAAACTTGTTAACCAAACTTCAGCAATTTCTCTACTACCTATAGTTCTTTAGCATATTATAGCAGGTAGTTGTGTAGCTATAATACTATGTTCAAATGATGCATAGTTTTTATTATTATTATTCCCTTCAGTGTAGTTGCATTATGCATGTGAAATACAGTTAGGCTCATTAGTTTCTGTTTATATTCCATTTTTAAAAATTTTTGTTAATTTTAATGTTTGTTTTATGTTCATGTATTTTTTATTTTTTATTTATTTTTTTTTTTTCTTTTTTTTTTTTTTATTGTGGAGAAGGGGCAGGGAAAGAAGGCGGGGGAAGAGGTGAGTGACAGGGTCGGGCCAGTGGCATGGTACCACCTTGGCTGTATCTAGGTAGAGGCAGTTTCAGGCTGGGCCTTGCTGAGTCGTTGCTACGCGGAAGTAGCTCGATGGATCTACTTCTAGTCAGGCTCGGGAAGTTGCACTAGGCCTCAGGCACATGGCAGGGCCCAACAATTCCCTCTTTTGTTTTTTGTATGGAGGAGGCACAACTTTAAATCAAAGAAATTACGTAGAATTTACATTCAAAATCTCTACAGTTTACATTCAAAATATCAAGATGAATTTACAATGTATTTTTCTATTATAAAAACATACACATATTTTTCCCCGTGTCCTCCCAAAATGTTAGAAGGAATGGCTAACAAAATAGCAATGAACATATTTAGCTCTCAGATTGTGGTCTCTAAACACCATTATTTTACTGACAGGCTACCAGGGCTCCTTGGGGGGAGGACTGATTCCAGTTTTGAGCCAGAAGGTGTGGAAGATGAACTTGGGACATCTTATGCTAGACAGAGAAAGCCCTCATGCCAAGAGGCCTCATTCGTCAACTTGATCCCATTGGATGGCATAATTTGAGTATCAGAAGGAATAATGACTTCAATGAATTGAGATACAGTATATCAAATTGTTAATAATCAGTGACAAAATGTCATTGGACATCTTTGAAAGATGCTAAGACACCATCTCCTTACTCTGAAATATGAGCAAATAGAGAAAGCAATATTCTTTTTTGATGAATTCCAGCCAATAAATGGAGGAGTAAGAGAACTAGAACCTTACCCTTCTGCAACCTCAAATGCAGCACAGACCGAGGCAATGGTGAGCAATGTCAACCCCCTGGGAAAAGGCTGATGGGGAAGTCCATGGATGTGTGGATCAGGCAGACCACACTTGAACTCACAGATCAGTCTTACCACCTTGAAAGAGAGACTATCACATGTGCTCATGGCTTCAGACACCAAGTAAGAGAAACACACACCAGCACCTAAGGGAAGTATTCTTGCCCAAATCCAGAATCTGAATCAAATCGAATCTCTGCATCTAACTACCAGTTTGTAGGAAATGCAGGGGATGGAGAAACCACGGATCTGCCAGGGGTTCAACTTAGAATGCAGGAAATTACAGGAGAAATGGCCTCACCCTAGATAAATAAATGACAAATGACCAAAAAAAAAAAAAAAAAAAAAAGCAGAGGAAAGGGAACTGTTATAGATCAAAAGAGACTTGTGCCATAGGAACCACGTGAATAGGAAGGCCTTGTTTGCCAGCAATGAGAATGAATCAATGAAGAGAAGGTTATTGAACAGGGAGTGTATTTTAGATGATATTAGAGAATTATTATTAAGTTTTTGGGTATAATAATGATATTTAACTATGTTAAAGAAAAAATGAGGCTTTGCGTGTTAGAAACACAGGCATATTGATGGGGTGAAATGATGTGATATTCGGGATTTGCTTTAAAATATTCCAGTGATCCACAGCGACAGGAAGTAGAGGAGCAGTTGCCAAGACTCAGGGAAAGGGGGCTGGGCGGCGACGGCTAATGGGTGTGGGCCATAGAAATGTCTTGGAATTAAGGAGGGGTGATGGTTTCACCTTGTAAATATACTAAAAAAAATCCACTGAATTACGCACTTTAGGAGGGTGAATTTTATTGTATGAGAATTAGATCTCACATTAAAAAGATATGATAGAAGCATCCAGTGGTGCAGAGAGGAAGTGTGGAGATGTATGTAAAACAAACTTGACCGTCACTTGGTAATGGGTGAAGTTGAGTGATGGGTACACGGGATTCCAGTTTGCCGTTTGCTCTTCTGTTGTATATATTTGAGAATTTCAATAATGAAAGGTTGAAAACAAGCAAGACTAAAGGAGAAAGACGAATGAAGGTGAGGAAATAAATAAAATAGTACTTAGAATGAGGGTAAAAGTGCATATGGTAATGTCTGGCTAGGGGTGTGACGCCTTTTTTGTGTGACCCCTAAAGGAAAGGAAATTTTGTCAGTAACAGGATTCGGTCTCCCTAAGAGGAAAAGGAACTTGGTGTCTCAGAGAATTATAATTGTAATAAAATTGTATGACCCTCTCCTGACACTGCAACATGTAACAAATGTCAACCTCAACAATGCTCTCTGATGTCTGGATATTTGTTAAAATATCCCTTAGTGTAGGCTCATGTCCTTGTCTGCTTGGGCTGCCGTATCAAAATACAGTAGACTGGGGGCTTAAGCAACAGACATTCATTCCTCCCAGTTCTGGAGGCTGGGAAGTCAGGGCACTGTCATGGTCACACCCTGGTGAGGGCTCTCTGCCTGGCTTACAGACAGCATCCTTCTTGCTGTGTCAAAGACAGAGTGTGAGCAAGCTCTCTGCTGTCTCTTCTTATAAGGACACTCATCCCATCATGAAGACCCCACCATAGGGACCTTGTCTAACCTAATTACCTCCCAGAGGCCCTGTCTCCAAATACCATCACACTGGGCTTTAATATACAAATTTTGAGGGGATGCAATTCAGTCCATAGCATCTCATGCCCTCATACCCTCTCCTTAGAGCATGATTCAAAGAAAATAGTTTGCAAATGGCCACTAAAACACAGTCCAATGATCACTTTCATCCATTTTTTACAAAGTTTTTTTTTTTTTTAATTTGAAAAACTAATATACATACATGGCAAAAAAGATCAAAGATATAAAAAGGACATCTGGGAAAAAATAAATCTCTGTCTTATTCTATACCACAAGCCTCCTGGAGTTAAATTTCTTTGTTCTTTTTTGAAATATTCTATGAATACAATAATGTAAGGGGAGTGTGCTTTGACTATTATGGCCAAGACCTGGTAGGCTCACCCATGTTGAGATAAGGTCAGGATGCTGGAGATTAGAGAAGATTTTGGAAATGACAGTTTCTTTGGAAAATGTTGTGGCGGCTTAATCCACACTCCTGTTGTGTCTGGAACGAGATTCTGTGGGACAGCTGGTGAGGTTGTGATGTCTCTCATGGCATTGGCAGGTATGTGTAAGCCTTGGGGTTGGTCTGCCACCCAGAGTTTGTCCAGGCTCAGAAAGCAAGTACTTTCCATAGATTACATGTGGGCTGTGTGGGGAAAAGGCCAGCTTGGAGCCACTTACACTGGGTAGCAGCAGCTGAGAGAAAGACTTTGCCACCTCCATTGCCACAACCGTGGCCCAGACCAGCACCATCCCTCCCCGGACCACTGTAATCATCTCCTTTTAAAACACCTCTTGCCCAGGCCAAGTGTCATATTGATTTCCTCAGCATCTTTGGAGGAAGGCCACAGATCTGTATTTGTTGAAGCTCCATAGGCCACTTCCCTTGTGTGCAAACAGGTTGAAAACAGGATCCTTCACAACCTGGATTCTGACCATCTCTCTTTTGCACTCAGCCAAAAATGTCCCTGCCTCAGTGCCTTTGCACTTGCCATTCTCTCTGCTTGGAGCAATTTTCCTGATACTCTCCTATGGCTGGTTTCTTCCTATTTTAGCCCAGATGATCCCTTAGCAGAGCAATAGCCTCATGTACTGGAGTGACTCCTCCCTATTGGCTCTGGGAAGACTTTACTGAATTACCCTCATTTATTATTATTGTTGTTGTTGTTATTTTTCTTCCCACCTTTGACTATCTGGGACGACTTGTCTGTTAACATATTTATTGTCGTTGCTCTCCACTACCATGTAGGAACAGGGAGCCCCTCTGCCTTGCTAAGGAGGCAATATAACAAGAGTGCTTAAGAATGAAAGTTTAAATGCCAGCTCCATCACTTACTCACTGCATGGCCTTGGGGAAGTTACTTAACCCTTCTGTGTCTCATTTTCCTCATCAGCATAATGCGGATAATGTAAACATTGGATTGTTGTTGAGTTTTCAATGAGGTACTACATGGAAATGGTCTGAAAGAGTGCTTGGCTCATCACAAGCATTTAATAAGTGTTAAAACTAGCATTATTATTCCTCCTTATGTCCCTGACACCCAGCATAGGACTTGGCATAGGGTAGGTCTTCCATAAATAATTGCTGAAGGAATGAATGAAGGGGCCATTCCTGGGGATTGCTGGGGGAAGAGAGAATAGGCAGTGAGAGGGGCGGTACAATAGCTCTCAGGCTGATGCTGAAAGAGACTCACAAGTCTTAACAGAAAACTGAGCCTTAACATCTTCTTAAGGCAACTGAGGGCCAGCAGGAGGGCTCCTGCTTGAAGAGGAGGCCATCCCATCTCCCCTTAGAGGTGAACAAAGGGAAAGAGGCCAAGATCCCTCCCAGGAAATGGTATGAACTCAACCCTGGTGCAGAGACAGGTGAGCAGTTGAAGTTCACTGCCCCATTTCAATCACCTAGAAAACATTCAAGGCAAGTGTGGCCAGCAGCTCACCCCAGCAAATCCCTCCCTGTGAGTCTCCATTGAAGGCCCAGCTTGGACGTGCTCCTTCCTCGTGTGATGGCCAAGATGCACTTTTTTTTTTTTTTTTTTTAAATAAAGATAAACACATGAGGTAATTTATTGAACCAGGTTATTTACAAATCAGCTAAAAGTTGGGAGGACGTCTACCAAAAATAATAACCGTAGGTTCAGAGCAGTTGCTCCGTGGCCTTTTTTTCTGGCAATAATCAGCTGGCAGGGCCAGATGGACATTCAGGACACTCCTAGTTCGTGATAATAAAACCATAACCCTGGCACACAAGGGAAGGCTTGTTTTTCTGTTTTTATGACAGGGAAGGCACACATCCAGCTCCTTCCAAAGTGGTATCAACTCATTAAGAAACTAGTTAGATGGAGTTAAGAGGGACAGGCTAAATCTCTGTTTTACCTCCCAGGAAATTCTTAACCAGTCTTGTATTGCCTAGGCTCTCAAGGCCAGAGGAAGTGTAAGTTCTGGGTGAACGACATTAGCATCAGGCCATGCTCAGGGAGTTTAGCTCAGAATCACTTTCTGAGCTCACCATCAAAGGCTCAGAAGTAAAAGGGAGTTGTGAAAATGCTGACGCCTTAAGGTTCTGCAGCTTTCTTGGTTCCTGATACCCATCTCATGAATTATTTGCTCCTTTCTTAGGCCAAAACAAGTACTAAAATCGTTTCATGTATTAAGTGGTTAAAGCTAAAGAGCTTAATAAATACCTATGTCCTAACAATTTAGTAACTGTTTGAAAAAAAAAAAAAAAAGAAAAACAAAAAACAATCTACCTAATATTTTGACTTCATTCCTAAGTAACTGTGATTACTTATTAATGGGAGGTGTGGGCTTGTTGGGTACTGCACAAATTCCCAAACCATAGAATCAGATGGGTCACCATCCACCCTCTTTTCTTTCTTTTTTTTTTTTTTTTTATATACAATAAATCACTTTTTTGCCCTTGGTAGAGTGCTATGGCGTCATAGCTCACAGCAACCTCCAATTCCTGGGTTTAGGCGATTCTCTTGCCTCAGCCTCCCGAGTAGCTGGGACTACAGGCACCACAACGTCTACTTTTGGTTGCAGTTTGGCCTGGGGCCGGGTTCGAACCTGCCACCCTCCGTGTATGGGGCCGGTGCCCTACTCACTGAGCCACAGGCGCTGCCCCCACCTTCTTTTCTTATTCCACATTGATTTTTACATGGTATTTACTTTTTAGCACAACCACCTAAAGGTGGTTTAGCAAAGATAGGATATTGAAAGGAACAAGCTTTAAGCTAGAAAACTGTGAAATTACTTCCTAGTCGTTTGCAGATGTTGAGAATTGCCATGTTTCCTTTGAAAACTTAAAATATACTGTGCTCCCCTCAAGAGTCTGTGTTGCTCCAGGCGATTCAGTGCAGGCCGGGGAGCTGAGGGCCTAAGGTTATTACTTTTGGAGTTCCCTCCCAGAAGTAAATAACAAAAGCCTTTGAAAAAGTAGGGGTAGTGGTGGTGGTGGTGGTGGGGGAAGCCTGCCTGTACTTCCTGTACAAAGCAGATCTGACACACTCCTGGGAGGTTGGGGGGTGGGGTAGCCCACTTGGCAATCTCTCCTTTAAACTATGCATTAGGAACATTGAAGGGATATTATACTTTTTCACATGGCATAAAGTCTACTCAAGATGAGTGCATCAGGAACAATTCTTAGAGCAAAAAGAGGTGGGTTAGGCAGGGAAGGGGCTACTACTCCTTAGAATAGTCCTTAAACATATCTAAAAAGAAAAATGTCACCTGAATGCTGTATTATTGTAAAAAGCTTATCAAGGCACTATTTCTATCACTGAGTTCATAGCCTATGGAACAGACAGCGATATGAGCAGATAGCTTAATAGCAGGTGACCAACATTACACTAAAGGCTTGCATGGGTCGCTGTAGGTGTGTGGCAGAGGGACCTGGATCTACCCTGGGGAGCAGGAGGGGTGGGGAGGGCTGCCCAGGTGACATGATGGGCTCCACCCCAACTTTCTTTGTCATGATCATAGAGATTAAATTGCAAATTGCAATTCACAGTGGGTGCTGGCATTGGGGCTTTATAGATATTCTCACACTGGTGCTTTCAAGGTATCATACCTATTCTTTAATCGGACATTAATGATGCGCCAGGAACTGTAACACACAGCTTACATGTATTATCTCATTTAATCTTTAAAAACAACCGGATGGGTTTCTGGCCATGATGTACCCAGACAAATCCTGTCTCTGTAAACAACTATAAAACTGGAACAAAATTTATGAGGCAACTGTTTTCAGGCAGCGGAAATAGGCGATGCAAGGCTGTGATCTCTGCAAGAAGGGAAATTTGGAAGGTGAACTTCATGTTTGCCCGGTTCCTTTCCCAGCCCTGTCACACGTCACTCTGACCCTCCGATGTACTGGTCCTGGCACTTCCTAAACAATCCGAGTTCTTTCTTTGCCTCTGCGCCTTGCATGCTCCCCTCTCTGTCGGGAAGGTTTTCCCCTCTTGTTCTGTGCATGGTGGGCTCACTGTTAACTGGGCAGAAGTTTTCTCTGATAGCTCCCCCGTGATAAGCAGGATTAGATTGTTCTCTTTCCTTCCTGGAGGATGTGGAAGAATGGGGAGTTAGGAAGAAAATTGAAAGAGGGGGAATTCCTCTTTCCTCTTTACAAATGTCACTGAAGCCCAGAGGTCTTGTAGGCTAGATCTGAGAAGGCTTTGTGAAGCATTTGGGATGTGGAGACAGCACACATCCACGCAATAGATCTTCCCAGGAACCTTGAGAGAGAGGGACGCATTGTTCTGCCCTGGTTTGAGTGCAGAAGATAGAGGCAACTTTTCTCTTTTTCTGTCTTTTTCTTTCCTAATCTTCTTCTTTTCCTGGCTCTTTTGCAAATTCTACCGACAGATGAACTTGAGCTGGCAAAATGCAGATCTGAGAGTGCCCTGGGGCAGGTGCCCAGTCTCTTCCTGGAAGGACCCAGGAGGGCAAACTCTCCTGGCCAAACTCTTGTGACCAAGGAGTCCCCGCCTGCAATCGTGGACCTGATGATTCAACCCACGGGCCCGCTTGGCCAAGGCAGCCTATGTAAGGAGACCCTGGCATGGCTGGGGCTCAGGGCTGACTCACGGGGCAGCTGCCACCTCCTGAGTCACCTGTTCCACCTCTGGCTGGAGAAAGGAGGCTGGGGTGGGACTCTGGGCTGGGACCATGTGACTCAGCCTGTGAATAAATAATGGTGATAATGACTATAATAATGAAGATGGATGATGACAGCTACTCCAAAGAGTGCTTTGTATGTACCAGGGGCCATTTTAGGAAGTTTATACTATCTTAATTCATTTTGTCTCCCTAATAGCCATGTAAGTACTATTATTCCCATTACACGCACGAAAAAACCATAGCCCAGCAAAGTAGGACTCACAGTTGGTACAGAGCAGTTGAATGGAGGCCCATCTGACTCTAAACCCCAGTCATTCATTAGACAAATATTTATCTTGCTTCTACTACAAGCCAAGTACAGCTGTAGGCGCTGAGGATACAATGGTGGGGTAGGGCAGGGAAATAATAGACAAATACATGACATATAAGGGGAGGTAAGTGCAATCCAGCCCAGGGGGTAGGGATCACTGGGAGCAGTTATTTCATCCTTTTGGCATCCTAAGAAGGTGGCTTTGAGCAGACACTTGAAGGAAGTGAAGAGAGAGCCTCTGGGGGTGGGTGCTGGAAGAGTGAGTGCAAGCCCTTCTCTCCTCCTGTAAGAGGAGAAACAGCCTTAGTCCCCCACTCCCACCCCCTTAGCTGTAAAAGGTACTCAGTGATATAACGGGGTATCAGACCATCAAGTTGGGCAAGGAACTTGACCTTCAGGAACATGACCTTCAGCAAGGAACCATATGGATTGGCCTGGAGGGGTGTTACTCACCGATGAAGTGATGGCCCCCAGTGACCATCTCCACCTGGCTTCTGCCCAGCACTCTCCCTGTCTGGTCTTCCTGGGGAGTGCCCAGGAGTGCCTGACAGTGGACTTGACCAGCTCTGTACCCTGTCAGCCCTCCTTCCATGAGCTGCTCCACCTGCTCCAGTTGCTGCCCAACAAAGGCAGCATGAGGGCCTCCCTGAGTGCTCTCCTACTCAGGCAGGGTTCCAGATTGTTAGTGATGAAGACAGACAGACAGACGGAACCAAGCAAACAAGGCCTGAGCCTGCTTCTGATATCAGTCCCATGTGGACATGTCATTACTTTGGGCTATGTCTGCAGGTGAGCTGCTCAGGGTCCCTCCTTCCCACAGGGTTCCTCCATTCTCTTGTCAAGAGCATCAAGCCTGTGCTTTCGGGCAGGACCCAGGACCACCCGCAGGAGGAAAGGAACACGTAGAGCCAGGAGGAGGCCCAGCCCCCCCTTCTGTCTGGGAAGGGATCTCACTGGGTGACTGTAGACAAGTAACTTTTCCTCTCTGAACTCTCAGATTCAAAAATCAACCATGCAGGGCAGCACCTGTGGCTCAAAGGAGCAGGGCGCCGGCCCCATATGCCAGAGGAGGCGGGTTCAAACCCAGCCCCAGCCAAAAACTGCAAAAAAAAAAAAAAAAAAAAAAATCAACCATGTAAGCTCAAGTTACAAAGGTAAACCAAGGTTAAGAGTGTGGTCCTTGAAGCCAGACCACCTCGCTTTGAGTTCTGACTGACTGAATGTCACAGCAGGCTACACCACCTCTTTGGTTCCAGCTCCCTCAACTAGAGAGTGGGTATTAGAACCGATGAGGAGGCAATATGGGGAGGAGGATTATTACGTGAGGGACCCCAGGCAAAGTTCCCAGGGCAGGGCTTGGCACGCAGCAGGTGCTCAGAAGACTCATCATGGCTATCACTCCTCAGAGGCTTACGTCTGTGTGGGGTGGGAGGTGCACCAAGTTTAAGTGCACTAGCAGGAGTAGGACTCTGCATAGGCACAGTGTGGGCACAAGAGGGGGTCATGCCAATCGAAGGTGTTGGGGGAAAGTTCAGGAAACTCTTCTTTTTTTTTTTTCTTTATTTTTGGGGATTCATTGAGGGTACAATAAACCAGGTTACACTGATTGCATTTTTTAGGTAAAGTCCCTCTTACAGTCGTGTCTTGCGCCCAAAAGGTGTGGCACACACCAAAGCCCCACTCCCCTCCCTCCTTCCCT